>BIMT01000051.1:0-132699 GCA_005406065.1 Metschnikowia sp. JCM 33374
ATAGCTGCCGAATATTGGGCTTTTAAAGTCTTAAGAGCGTCTTTTTGTTTCTGGACGGAAGGCAGATGAACACCAATACCGAGAACAATAAATGTTTTCCTGAAGGGCTCAAAATCCTCAAGAAACGACGTTTCTTCACTAGGAAAATCAGCAGATGCACTAAGGAATATTCTCCCTTGCAGGAATTCTTGTGGATTGAAATAGCGGCATTCTGGGATAGGTGAGACGTCTAGTAGTCTTATGTCCGTGGCGGATTGGACGATCTCAGTGTAATGAGAAAACTCCCGTGGTGAAATTCCGCCCAAGGGAACTAGTAATACCTTTACTTGTGCAGGTGTGATAAATTTGAAACTCTCCATGAGACATGTACGACAGTGGAGGCTGTCCAATAGATGGGGTTTGACTTGATAACCAAGAGATTTAGGTACTGAGACAAAGTCGCGCTTGGTCAGCCGGATCACAATTTTTGTTGTCTCTAATTCTCGGTGTCTCTCGCCGCGCAAACTTATAGTAGTGTAGGGCCCTCGGGTCGCAGTGCGAAAGCTCACTTGGTCCACAGGAGCTACTCAGTGAACGTTACGCCACTTGACCCTTTAATCGAGATTTCGAGCATCCATCATTCAAACACTCCTCAAAAACCGTGCTGTCGATTGATACTTCTCGAATATTTAGTCAATACCAGAAAAACTATCAACAAACCACGATATATCACGTACATTGTGGCCACATATTTGAACCAGCTTTATCTTGACCAATAATTGAGAATCGTCTGTGAAACTTACCAATAACTAAAAATGCCTGGTCTTTCCTTCGACAACTACCAAAGAAACCAGTTCTTGTCTACAAGAGGCTACTCTCAACCTAAAGCAACATCCACTGGTACCACTATCGTGGGATGTAAGTTTAAAGGTGGCGTGGTCATTGCGGCAGACACCAGAGCCACCGCAGGTAGCATTGTTGCCGACAAAAACTGTGAAAAATTGCATAGATTGGCTCCTAAAATCTGGTGTGCCGGTGCTGGTACCGCCGCAGACACAGAGATGGTGACGCAGTTGATTGCACTGAACCTCGAATTGCATTCAATGTGGCAATCTCGCCAACCCCGTGTGATCACTGCATTGACGATGTTGAAACAACATTTGTTCAAATATCAAGGCCACTTGGGTGCCTACTTAATTTGCGCAGGTGTTGATCCAACTGGTGCCCACTTAATGTCTGTTCAAGCACACGGATCTACAGATATCGGAGAATACCAATCTTTAGGATCGGGGTCTTTGGCTGCCATGGCTGTCTTGGAGTTGAACTGGAAGCCTGACATGACCAGAGACGAAGCCGTTAAGTTGTGTGCTGATGCTATTGAGGCCGGTATCTGGAACGATTTGGGTTCTGGTTCTAATGTCGACGTGTGTGTTTTGGAAGTGGGCAAAGATGCCGAATTGCTCAGAAACTACTTAACTCCAAACGTGAGAGCAGCTAAGGAGAGATCATACAAGTTTGCTCGTGGAACTACAGCAGTTTTGAGACAGAGCATACGCGACATTGTGGATGTCGAGGAGACCGTAATTGATTTTGGTCGTTCAGATGCCATGGAAGTGGATGCCTAGATGCATCAGACACTATACCAGATTATGTATTTTGATGAATAACCAAACGAAAAGAAAAATATAAAAAACAAAGAAAAGAAATTACTTTAACAAAGACACTTTCTCAGTACATTATTGTGAAGGAAGGTGTAAAAAAAAACGAATACAACTTATAGCTAAGTGCGCTACTGCGTTGAGCTGTCCAGTGGATTTTTCTAGAACCAAACCGCGAATACAGTACATATAGTGCAGCCTTTCTGCCCACGGTAATGTAGCGTTATTAATTCTTTTCATCGTATCAGCTTGTCAGACGAAAGGGGAATAAAACGAATTTGAATAATTACAAAATATGGTGGTAAATAATCCAAACAACTGGCACTGGGTTGACAAAAATTGCATTGACTGGTCGAAAGTCTATTTCAACAATAATTTAATTGGTTTGTCCACCAAGACCGATGATGACAGAGATGTCCAAGTCAGGTCCATCTCATCTCTCGAGGGAGACGTGGAAGTTTGTCAGAGAAAGGGGAAAGTTATCTCCATTTTCGATCTCAGAATTGTCATGAATATCGAAGGTGCCTCTGCCAAGGATAAGGAGTTTAAAGGAAGTATTACTGTACCTGAGTTAGCTTATGATACCGAGGAGAATGATCTTCAGTTTGATATTAGTATTTACAACGAAGACAAAGATTCAGAGAACATGAGAAGCACAATCAAAAAGGGCTTGTTGCCACAGATAAAGTCGGTTTTAATGCAATTTGGGAAGGATTTGATCAAAGAGCATGGGTCGGACATACAGCATGAAAGCACCCAAGTTCACTCAAAGTTCACCAAAGAAAACCAGTCGGTATCGCAAGCCAAGGAAGCAAAGTCCAAGGAAGAATTGAAAAAGCCAGTACCAGTTCCATCGGCAAAACCAACAGTGTCCGAAGGTTCGAAAGCAAGTGTTCCAAAATACAACACCTCCACCTTGCACTTGGAACCTACTTTCAACACGACAGCAGAACAACTATACATAACTCTCTTGGATTCTCAAAGAGTCTCTGCGTGGTCGAGATCGAATGCACAGATCGAGGCCAAAGAAGGTTCTGAATTTCAATTGTTTGGTGGTTCAATTTCGGGTAAAATCCTCGAGTTGGTTACCAATGAGAGAATTCGCCAGGCCTGGAGACTAGATTCGTGGAGAACCGGCCACTTTGCCGAACTCGATATACAATTGAAGCAGGGAGCCGGTGAAACTACAATGGTGGTAAAATGGTCAGGAATCCCTATTGGCGAGGAAGATAGAGTTAGGGGCAACTTCCAAGATTACTACGTAAGAGCCATCAAGTTGACGTTCGGCTTTGGTGCTGTATTATAGCTCTTGGGTTAAATTTTGAAATAGAAAATCCGCGATTATGAATCATGTACATTTTTTATGCGAGTATATTATTGTATCCTTGAAGTTTGATATATAGATTGTCCGAACTGCCCGAATTCAAACAGCTTAAAGGAACAAAAAAAGTAAGATTTGACGGCGTCGAGATATCATGCTGACATGTTTTCCACCATAATTACCAAATTAATTTCAGATTCTACCTTATGTATTAACCTTTTGGTATTTTTTTTCTGCTTTCTTTCCACTATATCGACTCAAGTCACTGAGAATCCGCTATGTTTTATGGGTGAATCCGTAATTTCACCCACATCCTATGAAAAGTTGAAACTTTCGAAAACAAGCTAATAAGCCGAAATTGCTTGTTCTCAAATTCTACAGGAAGCTTAAACCAAAGATTAATTTTTAAAACTACACCGTTTGATGCCGATTAGATAGCTGCGGGATAGATTTGCCAAAAGAGCAAACTCGCTCCCACATTCCGTGCAGTCAGTGCACGATGGGTGGCGGAAACAATGTCCCGGATGGGCAAAAATTTGCCGCTATCTTTGAGCAGACTTTACTATATATAACGCGGAATCATCTGCTATTTCTGGATACGTCGAAACCTATTGCAAATTCTTCATAATCTATTAATATGTCATCTACCGTCGGAAAAGTACGTTTAAATTCAACCAGATAAAAGCGAAAAAAGGAATCTTGGGGAAAACGGAAATCGAGAGTGTCTTATATTGAAAATAAATTCCGTTTAACTGCACTGCGTTTTACTTAAAGTACCCTGTTGGTCATGGGGAATCATTACCCGATATAGTCACTCGAAAAATTTCCTCGAATACATTTCATTCCAGCATATATTTTTTCGTTTTTTCATATATAAAAAAGTTCTTTTTCTTAAAAAGGAAGACATGCTAACGTTAGACTATCACATGTAAAGCTGCTGTCGCTTGGGAAGCGGGTAAGCCATTGTCTCTTGAGGAGATCACAGTGGACCCACCAAAGGCCCATGAAGTGAGAATCAAAATCACAGACACCGGTGTTTGCCACACTGATGCTTACACATTATCCGGAGTGGACCCAGAGGGTGCATTCCCCGCCATCTTGGGTCACGAAGGTGGTGGAATCGTCGAGTCAGTGGGTGAAGGAGTTACCAACGTGAAGGTTGGTGACCACGTCATCGCTCTTTACACCGCTGAGTGTAAGGAATGTAAGTTCTGTAAGTCAGGAAAGACTAACTTGTGTGGCTCAGTGAGAGAAACTCAAGGTAAGGGTGTCATGCCCGATGGAACTTCTAGATTCAAGTGCAAGGGCAAGGACCTCTTCCACTTCATGGGATGCTCCACATTCTCTCAATATACTGTCGTTGCCGACGTTTCTGTTGTTGCTATCAACGAGAAGGCCCCTATTGAAAGTGTCTGTTTGTTGGCATGCGGTGTCACTACCGGTTACGGTGCCGCTACTGTCACTGCCAATGTTCAAGAGGGTGACACGGTTGCTGTCTTCGGTGCTGGATGTGTTGGTTTATCTGTCATCCAAGGTGCCGCTCTCAGGAAGGCTAAGAAGATTATTGTTGTGGACATCAATAACAACAAGAAGGAATGGGCCGCCAAGTTTGGTGCTACTGATTTCGTCAATCCAAAGGAGTTACCAGAGGGTACTACTACTGTACAGAAGTTGATCGAGATGACCGACGGAGGATGCGATTTTACTTTCGACTGTACTGGTATTGTTGAAATCATGAGACAAGCTTTGGAGGCATGCCACAAGGGTTGGGGCCAATCTATCATCATCGGTGTTGCTGCCGCAGGTAAGGAGATTTCCACAAGACCATTCCAATTGGTTACTGGTAGAGTCTGGAAGGGTTCTGCTTTCGGAGGTATCAAGGGGAGAACTCAGTTGCCAGGAATGGTGGAAGATTACATGAACGGTAAGTTGATGGTTGACGAGTTCATCACCCACAGGCACGCGTTGGACAAGATTAACACCGCTTTCGAGGACATGCACGACGGTAACTGCGTCAGAGCCGTCATTAAGATGTGACTCGAGCGAGCAAAGCTTTGAGCCAGTAACTTTGAACATTGCATATATATCATTCTCAAAAATGTGGCGTTGATCAGGAACAGATGTTCAACTGTGTCGAATTTCTCTTCTTGCAACCTTCTTTTCTAGGAAAAAAAATAAATTATTAAATCTTGCCAGAGTAAATATGCCATTTAAAACAAATTTTAAATAAGAAGAAGCTGTATGGGCAAAAGGAAGAGAAAGAGTCATATCATCACTCCTTCTCCCAATTGTGGACCCCAAAAGGTTTCATAAATTATCTAGGAACGTTTCCATTTTGAAACTTGCTAGAAACTGCCCTATTCTTCATATTTAATATTACATCTTTTTAGTTCGGACTTTTATGAGAAACAAAGACTATCTCATGAAAGATCATACTTTCGCGCTTGAAAAAGGTGTTTAACTTTACGGTCGAGACAGCTCGACTACATGCATGGTATGAAGGTGACAAATTTTTAATGGCCTTGATGACCAATTTTATTCCCCCAGTTTATAATTAGCTGGGAAAGTATCAAGTCCGAAAACTTCAGAAAAATTTCTCAAAATCAAGCTACAATTCGGTTATGAACCTTCATAAATTAGGCTTGAAGAAACCCCATCGAGCTGTCAAATTTGTTTATCCAGTCAAGACGTCGCAAAAAAAAAAAAACACGCGAAATTGCCCCGCGGCTCTCGGAGTACGTCTTTCGCCGAGCACCCCAGGCCGGAGCCAGACAGGGCAAAATGCAAGCATGCAACATAAACCATGTAAATGCTATATCATTTCTTGACATTGAACCTGTTAATATAAGGAAAGTATACCGGTTGTTTTAATGATCAGTAAAGCATTATAAAAATACATATTTTTTTGATTGTTTGCTTTACCCCACTAGGTCCGTGGACCCTTCATATTCTACCCAGTAACGTCGGCCCCGAATAACTTGGCGCGCGCTGATTGGACACCAAAAATCTTTTTTTCGTGCCCTAGCACCCGGATCCGAATCCTGGCCTGCTTCCATATTCCAAATTCTTCTGCTTCACCTTCTTTCCGAACACTACAAGCATATTTCACAATGTTCAGACAATTAGCTAGCGCAAAATCCGTTGCACCTAAATTCACCAGATCCTACATTGCTGGTCAGTTCACCGGTGCCAAGAAGGCCAACGGTAAATACACTGTTACTTTGATTGAGGGTGACGGTATTGGTGTGGAAATCTCCCAGGCTGTCAAGGACATTTACGCTGCTGCCAACGTTCCTATTGAGTGGGAGCCTGTTGATGTTACCCCTCTTTTGATCAACGGTAAGACTACCTTGCCTCAAGATGCTGTGGACTCTGTTAACAGAAACTTGGTCGCTTTGAAGGGTCCATTGGCCACCCCTGTTGGAAAGGGTCACACCTCTATGAACTTGACTTTGAGAAGAACTTTCAACTTGTTCGCTAACGTCAGACCATGTAAATCTATTGTTGGTTACGATACTCCATACGAGAATGTCGACACTGTTTTGATCAGAGAGAACACTGAGGGTGAGTACTCCGGTATCGAGCACACCATTGTCCCAGGCGTTGTCCAGTCCATCAAGTTGATCACTAAGCCAGCCTCCGAGAAGGTCATTAGATACGCTTTTGAGTACGCTAAGAGCATCAACAAGCCTCACGTTCTTGTTGTCCATAAGGCTTCTATTATGAAGTTGTCTGACGGTTTGTTCGTCGAGACCGCCAAGGAGGTCGGCAAGGAGTACCCAGACGTCAAATTGTCCTACGAATTGTTGGACAACACCTCTTTGAAATTAACTGCTGACCCAGCTGACTACAAGGACGTTGTCATGGTCATGCCTAACTTGTACGGTGACATCATGTCCGACTTGTCCTCCGGTTTGATCGGTGGTTTGGGTTTGACTCCTTCCGGTAACATGGGTAACAAGGTTTCCATTTTCGAAGCCGTCCACGGTTCTGCCCCAGACATTGCCGGTAAGGGATTGGCCAACCCAACCGCCTTGTTGTTGTCCTCTTGTATGATGTTGAGACACATGTCTTTGAACTCTGACGCCGACAAGATCGAGAACGCCGTCTTGAAGACCATTGCTTCTGGCCCAGCTAACAGAACCGGTGACTTGAAGGGTACTGCTAGCACCTCGCACTTCACCGAGGAAGTCATCAAGAACTTGTAAAGCGACTTCCCTCCACAAAGTATTTATTCAATATAAACATACGATAGACTCAGTATTTGTTTATTACCATTTGCATATCTTCTATTTTCTATTCTAGTCTCTTGATTGTTCTTTACTTAACATGAGCCATTATAATTCTTTGCGTAAAAGCTTATTTTTCATCAAGCAGATGACAATTCTTCCAAGACAATGTTCGTACCCTCTACGATGGCCTGATGCTCAACCTTGTGAACTCTGTCTTCATATTCCTCGAGAGTCTCTCCTTTGATTAAATCGAGTTCTTTAACCAAAACAGGTTCACCTCTGTCAACTTCAGCAATTACCTTATGAATCATGACGCCGCCTTTGGAAATCTCACCATCCTGCCCGGCTTTCCATGCCCGGTCGATTGCATGAGTTCCTTCAAATGCACCAGGCAACGCAGGATGTAAGTTGATGATGGAGATGCCGGCGTTAGCCAATGGGGTCAAAACAGAGGGAGACAAAATAAGCATCCATCCCGCGCACACGATCAAGTCAGGCTTTGTATAAGAAGGGTCATCCGTGTTAGAGATATTTCCATATATGAGAAGGTTCGCCAAGTCCTTGTTGAATTGCTCTCTTTTTTCACGACGAATCTCTTTATCTTCTTTGGTGGTACCTTTGTAGTAGTCCTTCAAGATGTGAGTTTTGGATGGAACAGAGAAGTTGGCGGCTCTTTTCAAACCGTATGCGTCTTCGCTACTGGAGATGACTTGGGTAATTTTTCCTTTTAAGACAGAGCTTTTCTGTGCATCAAGAAGAGCTTGGAGGTTTGAACCAGACCCAGAAATAAGCACTGTAATCGACATTTTGAGTATTTACGTGAATATGGATACCAGGTGAAAACTTTGGTAATTGCACATGCTAGGATGAAGAAATATTTTTGACTTTGTCTCATGAATGCAGTACTGGCTCCCAAAGATTTACACGTTGTGCTACTATCAAAGTCACTTTCGGAACTATGTGTACAAATATGACGGCGATACGTGATTGGAAGTTCCCACCATAAATATAATTATGGGTTAAGAATATGCATCGAGGAACAGTGCTTCTCAAAAGATAGGACTGTTATTTTACGTACAATTAATATCGCGAGCCGCAGAGAGCGAGTCAGATAGTAGATAGTGGAGATATGTCTTGCCGAAAGAAATTTGTTCCAATAAACGTAATTGATCTTAGCGGTACTTGTTTTGAGCAAGTTTTCTATGACTTCTTTGATTTTGATTTTGATTTTTGATTTTTGATTTTGTTTACTGCACTTATGGGATCCCAGTTACTTCACATTTTTGCTTGGTAAGAGGAGGGAACCGAGTCTATCTTAATTTTACACTCGCACTTCTGTTCTGCTCGGGTCAATAAACTGGGCCTGCGGGCCGCGGGCCATCATTTCCCATGTGCGAGATAAGCAGTAAACTGAATGTTTCCCCCCACCAAAAACAAAAACGCCCACCTAAAAAAACTCCATGCAATTTCTGAGATTTTAATTCAAATCGGAAATACGAGGAATAACTAGAATGAAAGTCATCAAGTTTTCTTAATCAGATACTGGGAAATGCTACACATTGATTCCAACACTATAGCTTTCCCTTCCCTTCCCTTCCCTTCCTTTTCTGTTCTTTTTTTTTTTTTTTTTTTTTCCTTGCCCGTGCGCCATACCGGTTCCCCTCACTGTAATTAGTGACCACGATCTAGCTTGAACTCGAAACCACTCCAGTAATTTCCGGACATCGGTACCATAAATCATACCTTTGTCTTGACAAAAATACAAAGACGGTATGCTATTTTTTCTTCAAAAAAATAAATTCTCAGAAGTGTATGAGGTCATATCTTTCACCTTTTAAGACTTCCTAGTTTCTGTACATCTTTACTAAATTGGGACCCGAATTGAGTTCACGGAGATCTTATTAAGGAACTCCGTTTCCTCTCATTGCCCAATCCCATGTGGCCGCTTCCCGCGAATCCCCCGCCATTGCCAATTCTTGCAGTGCGGGTAACCTGGTCCCAGATTTACCCAGAGACGTGCGCGATTACCCCCAGAAAAAATTTTCTCCTGATGCGCTGCGAGGGCCACATGGAGAAAAAGCCTTTCAACTACTTCCTTCTTTTATTCTTCTAGGTCAGACATCACTAAAAGTTCAAAATGGGTATGTTCCTCGATAAGCTGTCTTTTCAACAGCATGAACTAGACCACGAATTAGTTGTTAGCAACATGTCGCAATGCTTTTTCTCATTATTGGAAACTTTCAATTTCGGGAGCAAACTTGCTCTTTAAACTGGTTGTGCCATTAGACAGAAAGAAGTCAAAGGGCAGAAAAACAGCAAAACTATTCGGCAGCAGTCAATTCATCCCGAATATCCTTAAAATATAGTACTAACATTCTTAGTTGCTTTCACTATTGACCAAATCCGTGGCTTGATGGACAAGGTTACGAACGTTCGTAACATTTCCGTCATTGCTCACGTCGATCACGGTAAATCTACTTTGACCGATTCTTTGGTCCAAAAGGCTGGTATTATCTCTGCTGCCAAGGCTGGTGACGCCAGATTCATGGACACCAGAAAGGATGAGCAAGAGAGAGGTATTACTATTAAGTCTACTGCCATTTCCTTGTACGCTGGCTTGAGCGATGACGATGTCAAGGAGATTAAGCAAAAGACCGAGGGTAACGATTTCTTGATTAACTTGATTGATTCCCCAGGTCACGTTGACTTCTCTTCTGAAGTTACCGCTGCTTTGCGTGTTACCGACGGTGCTTTGGTCGTCGTTGACTGTGTTGAGGGTGTCTGTGTCCAAACCGAGACTGTCTTGAGACAAGCCTTGCAAGAGAGAATTAAGCCTGTTGTTATCATCAACAAGGTCGACAGAGCTTTGTTGGAGTTGCAAGTCACCAAGGAGGACTTGTACCAATCTTTCTCCAGAACTGTTGAGTCCGTTAACGTTATCATCTCTACCTACACTGAGCCAACCCTCGGAGACGCTCAAGTTTTCCCAGAGAAGGGTACCGTGGCTTTCGGTTCCGGTTTGCACGGTTGGGCTTTCACCGTCAGACAATTCGCCATCAGATACTCCAAGAAGTTCGGTGTCGACAGATCCAAGATGATGGAGAGATTGTGGGGTGACTCTTTCTTCAACCCAAAGACCAAGAAGTGGACCAACAAGGACAAGGACGCTGATGGAAAGACCTTGGAGAGAGCTTTCAACATGTTCGTTTTGGACCCAATCTTTAGATTGTTCTCTTCGATCATGAACTTCAAGAAGGAGGAGATCCCAACCTTGTTGGACAAGTTGGAGATCAACTTGAAGGCTGACGAGAAGGAGTTGGAGGGTAAGGCTTTGTTGAAGGTTGTCATGAGAAAGTTCTTGCCAGCTGCCGATGCCATGTTGGAGATGATTGTCATCCACTTGCCATCCCCAGTCACTGCTCAAGCTTACAGAGCCGAGACCTTGTACGAAGGTCCATCTGACGATGTCCACTGTCAAGCCATCAGAAACTGTGACCCTAAGGCTGACTTGATGTTGTACGTCTCCAAGATGGTCCCAACCTCTGATAAGGGTAGATTCTACGCTTTCGGTCGTGTTTTCGCTGGTACCGCCAAGTCTGGTCAAAAGGTCAGAATTCAAGGTCCTAACTACCACGTCGGTAAGAAGGAGGACTTGTTCTTGAAGTCTATTCAAAGAACTGTCTTGATGATGGGAAGATCCGTTGAGCAAATCGACGACTGTCCTGCTGGTAACATTATCGGTTTGGTTGGTATTGACCAGTTCTTGTTGAAGTCTGGTACTATCACCACTTCTGAGACTGCTCACAACTTGAAGGTCATGAAGTTCTCTGTCTCCCCAGTTGTGCAAGTTGCTGTTGAGGTCAAGAACGCCAACGACTTGCCTAAGTTGGTCGAAGGTTTGAAGAGATTGTCCAAGTCTGACCCATGTGTCTTGACTTCTATCTCTGAGTCCGGTGAGCACATTGTTGCCGCTACCGGTGAATTGCACTTGGAAATTTGTTTGAACGACTTGGAGAACGACCACGCCGCTGTCCCATTGAGAAAGTCTGCTCCAGTTGTCTCTTACAGAGAGACTGTTCAATCCGAGTCTTCCATGGTTGCTTTGTCCAAGTCTCCAAACAAGCATAACAGAATCTACGTTAAGGCTCAACCTTTGGACGAGGAGGTCTCTCAAGACATTGAGGCTGGTGTTATCAACCCATCTGACGATTTCAAGGCTAGAGCCAGAGTTTTGGCTGACAAGCACGGTTGGGATGTCACTGACGCTAGAAAGATCTGGTGTTTCGGTCCAGACGGTAGAGGTCCTAACGTCGTTGTTGACCAAACTAAGGCTGTTCAATACTTGAACGAAATCAAGGACTCTGTTGTCGCTGCCTTCCAATGGGCTACCAAGGAAGGTCCAATCTTCGGTGAGGATGTTAGATCCGTCAGAATCAACATCTTGGATGTTACCATGCACGCTGATGCTATCCACAGAGGTGGTGGTCAAATCATCCCAACCATGAGAAGAGTTACCTACGCTTCTATGTTGTTGGCTGAGCCAGCTATCCAAGAGCCAGTTTTCTTGGTCGAGATCCAATGTCCAGAGAACGCTATTGGTGGTATCTACTCCGTCTTGAACAAGAAGAGAGGTCAAGTTATCTCTGAGGAGCAAAGACCAGGTACTCCATTGTTTACCGTCAAGGCTTACATGCCAGTTAACGAATCTTTCGGTTTCTCTGGTGAGTTGAGACAAGCTACTGGTGGTCAAGCTTTCCCACAAATGATCTTCGATCACTGGGCCGTCTTGAGTGGTGACCCAACTGACCCAACCTCTAAGCCAGGTGCTATTGTCAAGGCTAAGAGAGAGCGTACTGGTCAAAAGCCAGAGGTTCCAGGTTACGAGGAGTACTACGACAAGTTGTAAGCTACCTGAAGCTTGGCGTTATCGTACATTTCATCTTTTGTTGTCGATTGTAGACTTCATTTTAACTATTGTGAATACACGGTTTAAAGTAATATAACAAATCGTAGACTAGTGAAGAAAAAATATGACTTGGTCAGATGGTCCAAGGTTTCCAACAGCGCATGAATATTGCTGCCAAGAAAAAATGGAGATCTATATAAAGGATACCAGCTTTATGCTTGCACGCACTCGAGTTTATTTTTCAGGGTCTTTAATGACTTGCGTAGATCATTACCCCATTATGAAGGAATCACTCACCGTTTCGGCTATTTCGGCATGTCGCTCGTATACAGAAATATGCGTTTGCGTTTATAAATAAATGAAGGAACCATATCCACCAAATACATTTGACCCAGTGTAACCTACTTGCATCGTTTTTTTATATTTCTTATTGAATACACCTGTATTGGGGTTTGTTACTTGCTGGTAGAAGTCGGTCGCACGCCATTGTCCTTTGTTCCATTTATTTCGATCACTGTTAAAGCCGAGGGTCTAGGCTATTTTTCCTTTTTTTTTTTTTTGTTGCGGGTATTAACTTGAGCAGCTGTCTGAAATATTTTTCTCCTCTCTCGAGAGAAATATTTATAGAACTCCTTATTGTCAGAGGTTACTCCTTTATAACTACTCCGGTACCACTTGTGCTGTCTATTTTCACTGCCATTTCCAACATGTGTGTTTTTGAGTCGAGGATAAAATTGATTTTGCTAGTTGTGACTGTTACATCTCTCGGACTAAGGTGTTGGTTAAACTCTGTCAGACAAAAGCTGAAACCTGCTTGCCAACCAAGAGTGACACAGACCCATCTTCTATCGCATATATTGTTCATTCTTTGGGTGGAAATCCCATACCATTATATCTTTGTAATTGATGATTTTGCAGCAGAGGTGAAGCAGTGGAGGGCTGATATGGGGGCAGTGATTACGGAGAAAAAAACCTGCCCACAATTTGACTCCCGTTTGTGGAGCAGGTTTTCGATGGGTAATTTCATCTCGGTAATGCTATTGGTATGCATTCTCTATTTGAATTATTTCCAATTATTTCGGAATATGAACCAGTTGATGAAGTCTTTCTATCAAAATATGAGTCGCCCGCGAGAAAATGATCATGAGGCTGGGTTGAGGATTGAGAAACTAATACAGAAAAAAGATAAACGGGCAAAAAGAGTTACATTCCTTCTCCCGGAGCCTCGACCCTTTAGCAAAGCGTTCTTTTGCAAAAAATTGCATGAAGCGGGCCTTCTTATTTTTCCGGGAAAACGAGAGGTAGTGTTGGCGATATCATGTTTGGGTTTAAGTGTATTTCTACTTTCCAAATCAGTTCAACATGCCTTTACCATGCATTTAGTCCGTATAGGAGAGTTCACCCTCAACTCGGATCATATAATTGCCGCCACCCTACTTTTTACAGGATTCGAGTTGGCACATACTGTGGGGTTTGGCTTCAGCACACCTACGGAAACCTCTAATATAAGGTTGGCAGTTTCGAGATTCATCGAATTTTACGGGATATTTCTCATGATAGTTTCGGCAATAGTATGGCTCCAGGCGAATGATACGCTAAAGTTGTACATCTACAAGCTATTCACTCATTGCGGAAGCATAAGGAAATCCCGTTCGTTCTTTGATGTTCATGTGCCGAATGAAAATATCGTTTCCGCTCTATTGGGTGAAAGTATGATGAAATATACTAATAGTGTTTTGAAGGAAGATTTCGACCAGAAGCAAACAACAGAGGCAATAAATAGTGCCATAAGTCTCTTCATTTGGGTGTTGGGCGATTGTGTGACTGTACTTTTGTTTGCAACTTTGGTAGTTATTCCTGGTGTCCTTGCTTCCTTATGGTAAAATCAGGGAAGCAATCATATAGATTTTATATTTTGAACGAAAGAGAGAGTCAAAAGCAAATGTAATTTTCGGGCTTAGAGCGCCGCATTGTACAGGCCATGAGGACGACTAGTTGTTTCTTTTGGTACTTACGCCTTGGATTGGAGCCCTTGTGGATTATAAGCCTCTTTATTGCTCACCCTGTTCCAGATATCCAATTGAATTCAATGACTGAAAATACATGTAACTATTAGTATTCAAGTGCAAGGTTTAAGTTGAAGTTGTCATGTATCAAAGAAGACTTGTTTTTGGGTGCCCGATAAACAGTTAACGCTGCATATGTCAAACTTTAAAGATGAAAAAGAAGAATAAGACGAGGAATAATAATAGAAATGATAAAACGTCTACTTTATCTTTGATTCTAATCTACACCAATAATAAAATAACGGAGAAAGCTGCCCTTCTGGTCAACAAATTGTGAATTTTTCAAGACTGAAGATTCCCCCACGTGCGTATCAGGTTACCTAATTAGGAAGGTATTGCCACCGACAGGCGATGATTCCGCTGCTTTTTAGCACCGCATTAGGAAAACCGATACGCGCTGCTCTTTGTAAAATTATCGTATATAATGGCCAACCTGGTCGATCTGAATATGTAAATTCCCCTTTTTTATATCATAGAAAAGATCATTATATCAATGGAAAGATTACAACAGATTGCTAAGCAAGCTACATCCAGCATTGCTCCCCCAGCTCCCCCAGCTCACCCTTTGGACCCTCTCAGCCCCCAGGAAATCAAGGCCGTGAGTTCTGTGGTCAGTGAGTTTTACAAAGGCAAGAACATCATCTTCAACACTGTTACTTTGCGAGAGCCTATCAAGAGAGCCTACTATGAATGGAAAGAGAAGAACGGCCCTGTTCCTCCAAGATTGGCTTACTATGTGATTGTTGAACAAGACTTCAACGGTGTTCAAGAGGGTGTCGTGGACATTAAGTCATCGACTGTTGTTGAGTACCGGAGCACAGGTGGCGTTCAACCAATCTTAACCCCGCTGGATCTTCAAAACACCGAGGAAATCGTTAGATCCGACCCCAATGTGATCAAGCAGTGTGAGATTTCTGGTGTTCCAAAGGAAGAAATGAAGAATGTTTATTGTGATGCTTGGACTATTGGCTACGATGAAAGATGGGGTGCATCCAGAAGACTCCAACAAGCATTAATGTACTGGAGATCTGACGAAGATGACTCTCACTATTCGCACCCATTGGACTTTTGTCCCATTGTGGATATGAATGAGGGTAAGGTTGTTTACATCGATATCCCAAACAGAAGAAGAAAGGTGTCTAAACACAAACATTCTTCTTTCCACCCAAAGCACATCGCCGAGAAGTATGGTACTCCTGAAAACCCTTCCGGTTTCAGACAAGACGCTACTCCTTACAATGTCACCCAACCAGAAGGTGTATCTTTTAAGATGGACGGCAACCTTATGGAATGGTCCAACTTCAAGTTCCACGTTGGTTTCAATTACAGAGAAGGTATCGTTTTGTCTGACATTACCTACAACGATCATGGTAATGTGAGACCTCTTTTCCATAGAATCTCCTTGTCGGAGATGATTGTTCCATATGGATCTCCTGACTTCCCTCACCAAAGAAAGCACGCATTGGACATCGGTGAATATGGTGCTGGTAACTGTACAAACCCGTTAGCTCTCGGATGTGACTGCAAGGGTGTTATTCATTATTTGGATGCACACTTTCCAAACAAAGATGGTGACGTGCTTACTGTGAAGAATGCTGTTTGTATTCACGAGGAGGACGATGGAATCTTGTTCAAGCACTCCGACTTCAGAGATGACTTCCAAACTACTGTGGTCACCAGAGGAAAGAAATTGATCATTTCGCAAATCTTCACTGCCGCAAACTACGAGTACTGTTTGTACTGGACTCTCAGACAAGATGGTACCATCAAGTTGGAAATTAGATTGACAGGTATATTGAACACCTTTATTTGCGCCGAGGATGAAGATGTCGGACCGTGGGGTGCCCAAGTATACCCGCAGGTGAATGCCCACAACCATCAGCACTTGTTTTCCTTGAGATTGGACCCTAGAATTGATGGTGACAACAACTCGGTTGCTACCTCTGATGCCACTGCTGGTCCAGGTGAGGTTGGATCTACACAGAACATGTATGGTAACGCATTCTACGCCCACAAGAACACTTTCAAGACGGTTGGAGAATCATTGACCAATGCTACAACTACCAGAACTTGGGATATCTTCAACCCCACCAAGTTGAACAAGTTTTCCGGTAAGCCATCTTCCTATAAATTGGTCTCTACTTGGGCTTCCCCTCTCTTGGCGAAGGAAGGTTCTTTGGTTAGAAAGAGAGCTCCTTGGGCAGCATACACCACCGAGGTTGTTCCTTACAAGGATGAAGGTTTGGGCTATGGTAGATTGTACCCATCTGGAGACCACGTTGCTCAATGGTCTGGTGATGGTGCCAGAGGTATGAGGGAATGGATTGGGGACGGATCCGACAAAGTGGAAAACACCGATGTTCTTGTGTTCCATACTTTCGGTATCACCCACTTTCCTTCCCCCGAGGACTTCCCTGTCATGCCTACCGAGATCTTTGATCTCATGTTGCGCCCTAGACATTTCTTCACCGAGAACCCCGTTCTTGATGTGAAACCATCTTACGCTAGAACTACAACTGAAGTCAAAAATGGATCTGCCGGAACTGACACATGCACTTTGAGTGTGGATAAGTCATCGAGATTGGCATTTTCTGAAACTTCAGCCTGCTGCAAGAAGTAAACTCATTTGCCCCATTTTTTAAGTCATATAGCTAGAATTATTTTAATAGAGTGCCCCAATAGAAAAAATATTGCAAATTTAGTCAGAATATATGTATATGTTATAAAGATTGTCTGACTAGGTCGTCTCTACCTAATATTATGTGGTCACGTGATTCGATGAGTTTTGTCGTGGACATCCATCCTTTCTAGCTAATATCTGTAGTCAACCCAGCACTAAAAATATAGCAACTAAGTTATCAGAAATGAAATACGTCATAGAACATATGGAAGAGGGATTCTCGGAATGGGTCATCCTCGAGTATTCCCAAATTATCAGGGATGTTGGGAAAGAAAACCTTATTTTGACATCTCTTCCTAAAGGTACAACAGAGAAAGATATCCCAGACAGACTTCTTGCTTTAGGATTACAATGGACAACCGATGAGTGTGTCACACTCGACGGTGGTTTAAAATACGATCGTGTTTGTTTGCTTGACCCAGCTGCCACTGAGGAATTGACTCCTAGCGACGCTCCTCTGTTTGACTACTTTGTCTTTGGGGGAATTTTGGGATCTCATCCTCGTATTGATCGCACAGGTATCTTAAGAAAAAAATATGGTTTCGCTGGTAGAAGATTAGGTGCTTTGCAAATGACAACGGATACTGCAATTAGAACAACGCAAATCATTATTGAGAAGCAGACCAAATTCGAGGATATCAAGTTTATCGACTACCCCGAGATTAGATACAACAAGTACGAGTCCACGGAGATGCCATTCAGATATGTCTTGGATTCAGAGGGTATCCCAATTTTGCCAGAAGGGATGTTGAAATTGATTGAAAAAGATGCCGATCAAAGTATAGATGATTTGTTGGTCGAGTAAGTTTGAAAGTATGTGTATAATGCGTGGTGATGATATATGAAACAATTGAACTATCATGTCAACAAACAGTGAAACTCTAACTTTCTAGCTGTAAACAATGACTTTCCTGGACTTAACCGGCGGCTCATGGGAGCCAAGGACTTCCTTCATCACAAATCCGACCGTTTCCTCGTCCTCAAAATATGAAATATGTGCACTGATTGCGGAAACAAGAGCAATACTGAACACTCCCATTGGTAAACTATAGTCAATTCTACCAGTTTTATTCAACTTCAAAACAGAACCCATGGTATCTTCATCAAAAACCTCTGTTTTCGTTTTGCGTGATGTGGGCTTTGGTTGACCAGGGCTAGTCAAGGTGGAGATTATATCACCCAAGGCATTTTCATCATCTATTCCAGATTTCTTTACTGCCGGGCTCTTATCTTCTTCTGTAGGTGTAGGACTTTTTTTAAACCAATTCGAGGCCAGATAGAATTTCTCTTGGAGGTCGTCGCCCAAAGAAGTCAAATTTTGAACCTGGGTATTGAATCCTTTAAGGGCAAATGGAACCTCTTCTGCCTTCACATCGGCGAACTTCATATCAACAAGGGGCTCCATACGGTAACTAACAGGGTCACATGGGTGAAAGATATTGTAGAGGTTTTTGCACTTCGGTGAAGAGAAATTGGCTTCCAAGCTAATTTCGCTGTCATTTACTTCATCCCTAGGCTTTATATTTTTCTGCTTAAGAACTTCAAACATTCCAACAGGAGACCCCACACAAAACAAGTTCTCCACATCAAAATCAAGTTTATAATCGTTGTTACCCTCTTTTTGCTGACTTAACAAATCAAAGCATATGGCAGAACCTAGTGAGTGCCCAAATAAGTGAACTTTTCCTTTGAATTCTGGGTTCCGCTCCAAATATGTCTTGTAGACAAGGTTTAGTTCTGACAGAACAGCATCCATTATTTGTCTGATATACATTGGTTCGTAATAGAGCAAGACATCCAAAATGACATCACCAACAATATTTCTCAATGGCTTTACGCCCTCAACATTAATTTGTGTCAAAGTTGGTAGCTTACTCTTTCCATTTTCCGTTTCTATCTCACTTGGTTTGCGCGGATGGAATGCCACACGATGTCTCCAAGAAATCGGAAGTATCTGGATTTTATTGTTAGCCTTTTGACTCTCGTTTTTCGAGTCAAACTTTGATCCGTAAGCCAATTGCTGGTATTTCTCCTCGTTGGAAAATACTTCTTTCATTGTCGAACGCATTACGTTTACGCTGTGCGTGAAGTTAACAGACTCGTACTTGTAGCCAAGGAGCTGCCCCACTCCATGAACACAAAATACCAAGTGGTCAACATCTCTCTTGGAGTAAAGTTCAGATCCATCATTTTTATAATCAGCCTCAAGAACTTTCTCTAGTAACTTGCTCTGATCTGGCTTGTCCCCGGAATCGTCTAAAGCCGTCAGTTGTGTATCTTTAGTGAACATGGATGCGACTTCAGACTGGAATATTTCAGTAAGAGAAGTAACATTGGTAGATTTGACGCTGTCGATAATAGAAGAGTCTAGATCTTTAGTATATCCTCGCTGGATTGGAGTAACAGACATGAGATTGCCGTAAGAAGGCTGTAAAGATCGGATGATATTGACTTGTAGGGCCGAGAGCTTTTTGGGAAACAAGGCTCCATAAATGTCATCAAAGTAAATAACAGCCTGGCCATTTCCCAAATCAACGACATCCTCCTCTTTAGCGATGTCTACAGCATCTGCCAGGCTCTTTTCCTTGACCTGTTTATTAAATTTGGCCGTCAAATCACGAGACAGGTATGAAGTTTCCTCGGACTTAAACTTATAGGCCTTCACGTCATTGTATCCCTTCTCTATCTTTGCGGCCAAAGTATCAGAAAGGGGAGCGCCATCTCGTGTAAACCAAGTTCCTCTTCTCACCTGATAAACAGGACCCTGCCAGTAAACAGTAGAAAGCTGCATTTTATCTAGTTCAACTTTGAAGAGACGGTCCTCTCTCACATCAACGGAATCCTCATTCTTCTCATAGGCTCGTTCCAAACGGGCATTGTCATAATCGGAGAAAGGCACAAACTTTTCTGGGTCTTTCTCTTGGGTATATTCGTACCATTCTGGCTTCGAAAGTGGCTGATCAGTATTGTAGTACCACTTGACTTTAACAGGCTTGGTTGAATTTTCCCTGACAAAACATACTCTTAAGTTATTGATAGAGAGAAGAGTCGAAGGCACAGCCCGTAGACTGGCTTGCATGAACATTTTATGTATGTGCATCCAGAATCTTTTGGTTTGTTATTCTATTTTTTCTTAATCGAAACTGTATTTTCTGTGCTGCAAACAAATCTCGATATGATAAGGTTGCGAGATTCAGGTGACTGCGAAAATCCCGTTGCCGTGCCGGTCGAGTGAGACACTCACCAGGTTTCCCAACACATACGGGTGCCAATATTATTTAGTCTTCTTTAAAAGATTGTCTATTTTAGGATGAGAATTAGTCAAACAAACCAAAAGAACAAGAAGAAAAATACCATATAGTTACATACCTGATTATAATGTTCTAGGGCAAGACCAGCAGGGATTCAGTTTTCTATTTTTAGAACTAATATATCTAAGACTACCCAGCCCTAGAGGTACACGCATCGATCATCAGCTTCTCTTTCTCAATCTTTCCCATGCACTGAGGTTTTCGGAAGTACCTTTTTCCAGCTCTAATGCAGGATCATCTGTGATCTTAGGGTCTTCTGAAATAACGAAGTTATCTGTATTAGCTGCTGTCGAGTCCGTGCTAATAGGAGATTCCGGAACTTCGCTTTTTGGAGGAGCAAAACCGTTCTCTTCACGGATCTTTTGCCAGTGTGGGGCATTTCTCTCGTGTTCCTTCACCGCACCAAATACTCCTTGCAATGGCCCGTCTTTCCCTTGTGGAGGAGGCACATACATGACAGCATGTGGATCAAAGGACACCATATCCTTGGGGCTTTTCATAGCAAGCGAAGGGTCTGAGGCCGTCTTGAAATAATATACTGTAAATAGAGACAATTTGCTCGAGTCCAATGTTTTCCACACATCGAGCAACCTTTGTTTCGACTCGGTTTCCTGTTCACTGAACTCGCCACTGGCACAGTCTGCTTGAAGGCAGGCAATACGGTAGTCCTGGTCTGTCTTTGCGTGGTATTTTGACGACCAGAAGTAGACACCAAGTCCAGCCACCAGAAAGAACATCAGCCTGAGAAATGCTGGCAAACGCGCAGGGGTCGGGAGCGGCAGTCCAAGTTTCTTCTCTTTGTATCTTCTGTAGATCAATGGTGTAGTCACTACTATAGAACTATCAAGCAATGCCCACAACATCGTGGAAAGACCGGAATTTGTAAGGTCTTTCGACATCACCTGACGTTCTTCTTGGCTCAACTTATGGTCTGCGTGGTAAAACGACATTAAATGGTCAAAATCATCGCGCTTGATTTTCTTTCCGAAAATAGTGGGATCACGGGATTCCTCAGTGGGAAAATTGTCCTTTTCAGATTCTTGGCCTGCCATTTCTTTCGAAATACTCATGGTTGACTGCGTTAGTATGGATAACGGAAGTGCGTTAATCCAGTAGTGGTCCTCGGCTAGCAGCGCGCGAGATGCCGGGCGCAAATATCTTATTGCTGCCCCCACACCTTCTCAAGAAGGCTTCTGATGTCCAACATTGCCAGTTGTGAATTGATCACTTAAAATAACTTAAATAGCAAATGAACTGAATCAAGCTTCAGAGTTTGCGCAGAAGATATTCAATAAATAAAATGGCTGTGGTTTAGAAGTTTAAAAACTGATGCTATATATATATAACCCTGGCCTTTAAATCAACTTGTTATCCAGTCTCATGTCTTCCTTCAACTTGCGCAATTGTTCGACAACCTCGTCAAACTTGACAGTTGCGTTCTTACCTTGCTCCTCTTGGATATCTCTGTTTCTAACGTTGACACTGTGCTCGACTTGCTCCTGTTCACCAACGATGAAGATGAAATTGTACTTCAACATTTGACCGTTTCTAACCTTCTTTTGCAAGGTGTTACCGGTCACATCAACATCAGCATAGAAGTGGTGCTTCTTCACCAATTCGTCCTTCAATTGTTCAGCGTACTCAATGTACTTGACACCGACTGGCACAATCAAGATTTGTCTTGGGGACAACCAGAAAGGCCATTTGCCCTTGTAGTGTTCAGTCAAAATGGCGGTCATTCTCTCGACAGATCCCAAGATAGCTCTGTGGATCATGACTGGTCTTGCAAGAGCATTCTCCTTCTCGTTAGTGTCGGACTTGAATTCCAATCCGAAACGAGCAGGCATCTGGAAGTCCAACTGGATAGTAGCACATTGGAACCATCTCTTCAAGGCATCACTGATCTTGATATCGATCTTAGGACCATAGAATGCACCATCAGCAGGGTTCAACTCCCACTTACCTGGACCCATGAACTTGTTCAAGGCGTTCTCCAAGTTCTTCTCGGCATTGTCCCAAGTCTCCAAGTCTCCCACATACTTTTCAGGTCTGGTAGACAACTCCATCTTGAACTCGAAACCGAAAGTTCCGTAGATCTTTTCCAAGAAGGCAAAAACACCGGCAATCTCTTGCTCAATCTGTTCTTGTTGACAGAAGATATGGGCATCATCTTGTTGGAAACGACGCACTCTAGTCAAACCGGACAAAGCACCGGAGAATTCATTTCTGTGAATAACACCGAAGTCAGCAACACGCCAAGGCAATTCTCTGTAAGACCTCTCACGACTCTTAAAGAGAATACAGTGACCAGGACAGTTCATTGGCTTCAAACCAAAGGTTTCCTTCTCCACCTCAAAGGCAAACATGTTCTCTTTGTAGTTCTCCCAGTGGCCCGAGGTTTCCCACAATTTCGTGTTGTACATGTTAGGAGTGATAACTTCATCATAACCCCTTTGTCTGTACTCGTTTCTGAGCATCTCAACCAAAGTGTTGTAGATTCTGGTACCGTGAGGCAACCAGAAAGCAGAACCAGGAGACATCTCGTTGAAGTAAAACAACTCTTGTTCCTTACCGATCTTTCTGTGGTCTCTTTCACTTGCTTCCTTCAAGAACTTCAAATGTTCATCCATCAACTTCTTGTCTGGGAAAGAGATACCATAAACTCTTTGCAAAGAGTCGTTGGCGGCGTCACCCAAGAAGTAAGAAGAAGAGTTCTTCAAGACCTTGAATGCCTTAATCTTACCGGAGTGCAAAATGTGAGGACCTCTACACAAATCGATCAAAGGTCCACATCTGTAGACAGTGGTGGAAGTGTTGTCTGGCACCTTCTCAGAAATGAATCTGACCTTATACTTGTTGTAGGAGAACATTTGCAACAACTCGTCCTTGGTCATCTCCAATCTGATGAACTTTTGTTTCTCCTTGATCACCTTAGTAGCAACCTTCTCCAAGTTACCAAAGTCATCTTGGGAGACAACACCTGCACCATCTTTGATCGACATGTCGTAGAAGAAACCCTCCTCGGTTGGAGGACCGTAAGACAAGTGACAACCGTAGTGGCATTCACAGGCCTCACCCAACACGTGAGCAGAAGAGTGCCAGAAGACAGATCTTCCCTCGGGGTGGTCGAAGTCCAAGAACTCCAAAGTGGCATCAGACTCAAAAGGTCTTTCCAAGTCCCATAATTCCCCATTGACCTTGGCCACAACTTGTCTTTCGAGGAAAGACTTACCGATGCTAGATGCAATTTCGAAAGGACTGGTTTCAAAGGCGGTTCCTTCCTTTACTGTACCATCCTTCAAGGTAATCTTGATGTCGACTCTGGCCTTAGCGGCGATTTGAGCGTCCTGCTTGGCCTTTATTTCATCGAAGATTTTGAGACGATGTTCCAAAAATTCTGGTTGTGGGTCCAAGAACAAAGGGTTTCCTTGAGGTGCCTTCTTTTTTTCCTTCTTTACGGCAACAGGCTTTTGAACGTTCTCCTTGACAGAGAGTTTCTCTACGCCTTGTTGGACTTCAGCCATTTCTGTTGGTGGTTTATTTACACTGAAATGAGCAAGGTTAGGATTAAAGCCACGTATACACGCGAAAAAAAAAAAATTAGTCACTTTCCTCGTACTGATAATTACGCGCGCTGGCCTTGTGTCTGCAGCGAACATGAGCTGTTCGAACTGAGACATTACGTAAATGGGAGTGGTTAAAACGCTTGCGTGAGGTGCAGCAGTTTTAAAATGGTTATCTAAAAATGCCGTGTTTTTCTCAATTAAGCAGATATTGCAGTTGGATTTATGTAGCAAGTTAGAGGGTTTCGCTTCTTTGGTGCCAATTAAACATAGTTCAAACGATATTAGGTAAGCATGTAAAAGCTACAGTGATACTACGTTTCTGAACTATGCTTTTGCAATGGAAATTTCATTTATGCAATTGCATGAGAACTGTCTTTTCTTCTTAAAGCCTTGGCCAATACCATTTCCTCATCTCAAGAAGATAAGAGGCTTCTACAAATACTAAATCAGACCATGCCACAATCGAGAAAACGACCTGTAGCTTTTATATTTTATATTTACATGACTTACCTTTAAAACACCCTAAAACACCTTTGGAGCCAAGGCAACAACCTTGTTGTATTCCAAAGCCTTCAACTCTTTGGCAACCACCGAGGAGACTCTGGTTCCCAATGGATCTCCGTTCTTGTTGATCAACACACATGCGTTGTCGTCAAATCTGACGACAGACCCATCGGGCCTTCTAAAAGGAGCCTTTGTTCTGACCACAACTGCACGGCAAATGTCTCTTCTCTTAACTCTGTTGTTGGCACTCTGTCCGGTGATCTCAGAGTTCATTGGCTTGGCCTGCTTGATGACAACAGTGATTTGGTCACCTACTTTAGCGCAGTTTTTGGGTTTGTGGCGAAGCACATTGATACACTCGGCAATCTGAGCCCCGGAATTATCCACCACCTTGAGAAGTGTCTTCAAATATATCATGATGGTCGTCAGCTTCGTAAGCCAGAGGTTGATTTTCTCATTTTTTTTGGCTTGTGCTCGCGGGTCGTGTGGTGGTAAAAATACCTAGGCTTGAGCCTTGTGGACCCAATCAGAGTATTAAACACCCAAAGTGGCTGGATAATATTGCGGTTTGAAAGCTAGTTTGTTTAAGAACCGGTGGATTTTAATTCTGTGTAAATATAGACAAAAAATCGGCTTTTCGATATTAGTTGTGAGTCTCTTTTGCACCCGAGATTTTCAATAGCTCACGCTTCTCGCGCGAACAAACTGATCTCTACTCGAACGATCTCCTTCTCGTTCAGCAGCCTTACATATATTGCTATTTGCCAAATATATATATATATATATTTGCTTGTTTTATTCTAATAGAATCAATGCGCTTATTCCATACACGTGCCATCTTTGGGCGAAGAGGGGTGAGCACAATCAAAGACTGGAACGAATCTCAAGTGATCATCGACCGGCGATCCAAATTCCAAGCCCGTCATGTAAATCTCACAGATCCCGCAGAAATTCCAGAGATACTTAACCAGTTTTTAGCTCAACATAAGAACATAGCGAAGAACTCTTCACATCCTCATATATTGGCTTGGCGAACAGGACAGCCTTCAACGGCAGGACATGCGCTGCTGGGCATAACCACGTCCTACACCAACATTCAGCAGGGATTCAAGGACTGTGGAGAAAAGGGTGCGGGAAGCAAAATACTTGATGTTCTAGTATCCCGAGGTATAATGAACAAGCTAGTCATTGTAACACGATGGTTTGGTGGATCTCATTTAGGATCTCTGCGTTTTAGGCATATTGTCAATTGCAGTGCGGAGAGCTTGCGCAGAGGTGATGGACAATAAGACTATTATACTGGCGTAAAGAAGAGCTTGTGAACAAAAAAAAAAGGTGCAGACAGAAGCTGTTTGTCGAATTCTGACGAAGAAATTTTTTAACAAAAAAATAGGATATGTTTATGAAATTTTGAGGGTGATTGCAAAACGATTTTTTTTTGGTATTAAATCTAGATTGCCACATCTGACTAATTTCTGACTTCATTTCAGTAGTCTATGCCCGAATGCTCATCCTGCGTTTTATTGCGCTAATGACTCTGCTCAGGCCTGGCACAGGCCGCGCGCTTCTTTGAAATTTCGCTATTCTACTCCATCATGATAAAGAGGTAAGCAATAATGTTCATAAAAAGATCCTTGGCCCTTGCTGGGCGTTACTCTAACCGAACGGCTTTGTCTTCGCCACGCATTTCATTGCCATGCCGCTTCTACTCTGCCGCTAAGTCGGTGCCTTTCACAGCTGAAACTTATGCTGACAAGGTGCAGAGAAACCCAAACTTTAAGACGTTGGAAGATAGTGATCTTGACTTTTTTCGCTCTGTCTTGAAAGACGAGAATTATGTCATAACGAACGAAGCAGACCTAGATTTCTTCAACGAAGACTGGATGAGAAAATACAAGGGCCAATCCAAATTGGTGTTGAAGCCTAAAACCACCGAACAGGTTTCTCAGATCTTGAAGTACTGTAATGAGAAAAAGCTTGCAGTTGTACCACAAGGTGGTAACACAGGATTGGTCGGAGGTTCCAACCCAATCTTCGATGAAATTATTCTCTGTGTCTCTAACTTGAATAAGATTCGTTCGTTTGATAATGTGAGTGGAATTTTGAAGTGCGATGCTGGTGTCATTTTGGAAAACGCTGATAACTTCTTGGCTGAGAACGGTTATATTTTCCCTCTTGACTTGGGAGCTAAAGGTTCTTGTCATGTTGGTGGTGTATGTGCCACGAACGCTGGTGGTCTTAGACTTCTTAGATATGGATCCTTACACGGAACCGTCTTGGGATTAGAGGCTGTTCTTCCAGATGGTACTATCTACAACTCGATGGATGCTTTGAGAAAAGATAATACTGGTTACGATTTGAAGCAAATGTTCATTGGATCCGAGGGAACCATTGGAATTATCACTGGTGTTTCCATCTTGTGTCCATCTCGCCCCACCGCAACTAATGTGGCATTTTTGGCCGTTTCTTCGTATGAGGCTGTACAAAAAGTGTTTGTTGGTGCTCGCCGTGAATTATCTGAGATTCTTTCCGCATTTGAATTTATGGACGGGAAATCCCAACTCTTGACTGCTCGTTACTTAAAGGCAGACCACCCTATTGAAAGTGGACAATATCCTTTCTATGTCTTAATCGAAACCAGTGGATCTAACAGAGACCACGATATGGAGAAGCTTGAAACATTTTTGGGTAATGCTATGGAAGAAGAGCTTGTCGATGATGGAATCATCGCTCAAGACGAAACCCAATTGCGTAACTTGTGGTCCTGGAGAGAGTCGATTCCGGAAGCTTCAGCTATGGCTGGTGGTGTCTACAAGTACGATGTGTCTATTCCTTTGAATGATTTGTATGGATTGGTCGAAGAGGCTAGTGAAAAATTGTCTGACGCAGACTTGGTGGACTTCGACTCAGATGCCAAGCCTGTTGTTGAGGCCATTGGTTATGGTCATATTGGGGATGGTAACTTGCACTTGAATGTTTGTGTTCGTGAATACAACAAGCAGATTGAAAATACTTTGGAACCATTTGTTTACGAGTGGATCCAATCCAAGAAAGGGTCCATTTCAGCCGAGCATGGCTTGGGCTTCCAGAAGAAAAACTATATTGGATATTCGAAGAGTGATCTCGAAATCCAGTTGATCAAGAATGTGAAAAATCATTACGATCCAAACGGTATCATGAACCCATATAAATATGTGTAGTTTCTACGCTCAATTGATTATTTATTCAACCAAGCAGTATTTACTTCTACGCTGAGGATGGAAACGACATTTTATTTACAGTGTAGGGCATTTGAAGGATGTTTAAGCCCGCTAATATTAACGAACTACAATTTCGTATCTTGTTCTTTCAACAACGAACCTTCCTCGTACATCTTAGAAAATTCTTTCAGAAAAATTTTTGAGGCATTGGCACGTTTTATCTTCAATGTTGGCGTGATCACACCATCTTCCATCTTCATTGGCTCTATCCCGACACGTATATTGTGCACCCTTTCGAAACCATGTAAGGACGTACCAACTGCGGCATTCATGTTCTTCAAAAATTGCAATTTTACCACATGCTTGTTCATAAACAGAATTATTTCTTCATCGGAGTCTACACTCTGACCAAAGTTCGTCATGATCCAAGGCTTAATGGATCCCGACTCAACGCCGACAATTGAAATCAAATATGTTTTGAGAGAGTCTCCGTAAACTAGAATCTGAGACAAGAGCGGAAAGGCAGAGAGATAAGTGTTTTCAATTTTTTCAGGGGTAATGTACTCACCTTGGGCCAATTTGAAGAAATTCTTCACCCTATCAATAATGAATATTTTGCCGGTGTCTTTTTCAACCTTGGCCACATCACCCGTACTGAACCACCCATCGATATCTTTGGATTTTGCAGTCGCTTCTGGGTCCTTGTAATATTCTTTGAATATTTGAGGGCCACGCAACATTAACTCGCCACGAGGCCCACCTTCGTCCTTGGATGTATAATTCATTTGGGGAAGGTCTCTGAGTTTTATCTCAGTTGTGATTGAGATAGGTCCACATGACCCCGGACAAGCATCGTAATATAAAGAGCTGCATACTCCACCAAAAGACTCCGTCAATCCATAACCCTGAGAAATCCCTATATTTAAGGCAGACTTTAAAAATTTTACTGTCTCTGGGGAAATGGGAGCGGAGCCTGTACCCATGGCCACGAGATCAGATAAGCCCAATTTCTTGCGAAGAAAATTAATCAAACGGTCATAAAGTATGTGTTTTCCCTCAGCACCATCAAACTGCAGCATCAATTCGGTTTTTCTGTTTATAGCTTTCGAAAACAAAGTTTGCAAAATGGGGTTTTCAAAGTTGTTAATTGTCTGTGCCTTTATTGCAGCTTCAAGCTTTGTGAGAACTCTGGGCACTAAAGCTAAGGTATGTGGTCTCAACACTTTAATGTCGTCGATCAAGGTTAAAGGTGATGCAGATTGTGGCATTCCAATAGCAGTTCCGATAAATAACGCGTAGGAAACGGCCATTCTTTGAAAGATGTGGGCAAGTGGTAGAAAACAGTAGAAACGAGGTTTTTCGGTCACTTCAAGGCCACTTAAACAAAATGTCACAGCAGAAACAGCATTTGCGTGTGTTAATACTACTCCTTTGGGCATGGAAGTCGTTCCTGAAGTAAATGAAATCGTAAAAATGGTATCAGGTCTTGGACTCTCGGCAACCAATGGGGACAACTTGCCCAAGTCCACAACCTGGTCAAAATCGAATATCACAATTTGCAATGCCTTGCCCCTTTGGATTAATAAATCATCTACAGTACTGAGACGATCCATCAGCACAATTACAATGAGATTGGATAGTAAATCTGGATTACCCTCCTTCAAAGTAAGTAGTTGTTCTATCTTATCTTTAGAGCACACAACAATTGGAGATTCCGTCAAGCCAAGAATATGCTCTGTAGTTTCTTTACCAAGTGTATCATACAAGGACGTGCTAGTGATGGAATACGTTGAACACGCCAAGTCAGAAATACACCACTCTCTGCGGTTATGTGAATATAATGTGAGGATAAAGGATATATCTCCTTTAGAAACGACAGAACGATGATCATTGATCTTCAAGTGGGTTTCCGAATCAGTTAGAAATGGATTATTCTGGAGAACGAAAAAGACACCAGAACCAAAATTTTTCTGAAGCTGATCAACTTCAGCGTAAGTTTCCCATTCATAAGCTCCGAGAAAACCATCTTTGCCAACTTTGCGTACCCCTAAACAATTTGAATCTGAGAAATTTTCTTTGCCCACATCGAAAACATCTTTGAGCGTTTTCACCGATGGATGGGGCACGCTTATTAAGCCGTCTTGCGACCTCATGTTCCGATATACTTCTGTATATCCATCCTTTTTGGTTCCTAGGATGGGAATTGCCCTGGAAATATCAAAAGTGTTCAAAGGTAAACCTTCTTTAATCTCCAGGTAAACAGTTATTTTGGATTGATGAAATAAAGCATTACTCATTGTTGGAAAAGTTGGCGGGAATAAAGATATCTGTGGAGTGAACAGAGATATATTTAAGTTTTCAAAAGTGTGATTTTTTCATGTGGCAAACCGTAGAATTGTGAGATTGGCTCATCATACACTTCTTATAAAGTGTATGTTTCTTTTGTTCTTGACGACCGATAACAGATAGTGGGGTAAGCTGCTCCTGCAGGCCTAGATGATTCCTCGGTATTTTGCAACCAATAGTCAGGCCGAGGAGCCTCGGCCTTCCGCGTGACCAGACCTGGGTATCATAACGAATAAATATAGTTTTTGGTTTAGTTGTTTGTTTCACAGTGGCTCATTTTCTTTTCTTCTTAAAATGTTTGGGTCGGTCTAAAATGTTAATTTTGGTCACACAGTGTCAAAATTGTGGGGAACAAAACGCATGTGCTTTAGAGACTCGCGGGATGCGAGCCCGTGGTCTGCTAGCACATGGACTGTTACGGTGGCTATAAAAACGGAAACAATCAGATCAAGCAATCGGCCACCAAGCATGTTTGAAATCGTTTCACAAAAGTGGAGCAGTGAAATGATTAAGCTTTCATATCTGTTGAGTATCTTTTGGATTTTATTTTAACTGTTTTTATTCTTTTGGTTTTGTATGTTTTGGGTAATTTACTTACTAAAGGTACTTTACGGGCCACAGGAGCAAAATGAAAAAAAAAAAAAAAAAAAAAAAAGAGAAGTAAATACCTTGAAACCAACTTGATGAATTCTAGATACATATACCTCAATATGATTTTATTTCATAACTTGAATACACAAGAGGAGAATGAAGATGGTATAGTGCAGATAATTATATCATATGTTTCTTCACGAAATTCTTGTACTCCGTTATCATTATGTAATCCAATCGTTATGAGTAAATATCTAGTTTAGTAACTCTTTAACCTCTGGCACATCCTCAACCTCTTTTTGATAATCGGGCCGTAACTTTTCAAACCCCTCAAGGGTACGACTATACGTGATGCCACCCAAACGGCCAACTGGCTTTAACTTTGCAACATCTAAATTGTTCAAGTCTTCATTTATCACATCCTCTCTTGCATGGAAGTGCACACCCTCTACAATACACAACGTACCAGTAGCTCTGGATGGGTCCGATTTCGATTTCCATTCATGGGAGTGAATCAATTTGGCCTCAATGCTGAATGCACTTTCTGCCACATGCGGAGGTTTGACCTTTTCCGAAGCCAATGGTGTCAATCCACTTAACTTCCATTCATCTACACCAAGAGGGCTATTGATGGAAGTGTAGTTCGCAGCCTCCACAAACCACTCACTTATTATATTAATGGTCAATTCTTCCGTTTCTAAAATGTTCCTGCACGTATCCTTCGGATTACCCTTACCTCCAGAAAATCCGAGTGTAAAAATAGGTGGGTCGTGATTCACCACAGTGAAATAGGAAAATGGGGATAAATTTTTCTTGCCGTCTTTGGCGATAGTGGACACAAATCCAATTGGTCTGGGTACAATGGCAGAGATAAGGGTTTTGTAATTATCAACAGGTGACCTTCCCTCTTGATAAGGGTCAATTGAAAGCTTCTTGTGTTTTTTCCACTCTTCGGAATTAGCTCCAGATCCAGGCGTCCATTTTATGTCGGGAATTTGCGTATATTCCCAATTCCTGGCAGAATTGAATGCTGGCCTTTCCGCCTCAACTTTTCCAAAGTCAGGGTGGGGGTTTCTCTTCACTTGGCTTTCGAGCCCAAATCTGGATGTTGACATAATCCTTGTTGCGATTCTGTTCCTACTCATAAATTCAAAAAAACAAAAGACACAGTTTATCAGTTCAATTCTGTGAAGTATTTATCTTGTGCAACGTGTTGCTTTTTTTGTTGCTTCAACCGGAAATCGGAAATATGCTTTTCCGTCCACGAACAAAACCAACCGATATTTTCAAGACTGTGCGATTAGTAATAGGCGCAGGAATTTGCAAGCAGATTTTCTTACATATTCCCCAATTTTGGGAAATTACGAGTGGTGATCTGTAATTTTGGAAAATTATTATAGCATTGGTCACGAAGAAAAAAAGCAGTTCACTTGAAGAATTTTATCTTCTATTAATTCCTGGTATTCGGTCTATGGCCATTTCGAATGTCCGAAAGACCACATACAGGCTAAAAGTTATTCCGACAATGCCGGAGTGTGGGGAAGACCAAACATACCTTCAAATACGACATACGACTATCGTTTCATTTTGGAAAAAAAAAAACCCCTCGTTCTAAGATATCCCAAACTTTCTACCAAAACTCAGATCACACCATGCTTCAGAACTTGGCTACTGTATGCCACTTTCTCTCTCTTCATCGGCCGATTCTCAAGACCCGGGACCGCACCGGTATATAAGCACATTACAAAAAAGAGTCATAGCCAGAACTTAGGCACTCGGCGAGGTACAATTGTGTCACAGAAAAATAAATCTAAAGGAAAAAAAAAATGGTCCAAAAAGTTTTGCTTATAAATGGACCTAACTTGAACTTGCTCGGTACAAGAGAACCAGAGAAATACGGCACAACTACTTTGGCTGATATTGAAGCTGAGGGTCACGCCCAAGTATCTAAGTACGAAGGTGCCGAGCTTTTCACCTACCAGAATAACACAGAAGGGTTTATCGTGGACAGGATTCACGAGGCCAAGACCCAGGGAGTGAAATTCATTATTATAAATGCTGGAGCATACACACACACATCAGTGGCGATCCGTGATGCGTTATTGGCCACAGACATTCCGTTCATCGAAGTCCACATCACTAATGTCCACCAAAGAGAACCCTTCAGACACCACCTGTACCTTCTGGATAAGGCAATTGCTGTGATCGCTGGGTTGGGTGTCTACGGATACACTGCTGCAATCGAATATGCTTTGAACTACTGATAGAAGGACGACATATGCGCAAGAGTGTCTCAAGCTACAACAGGGTTACTTTCTTTCTTAACCAGCCTATTCAATTTTTTACCTAGAATATCGTTCAGAGCAGTATGCGTGCTTTTAATTTTGGCAGAAGTTTCGCATATAGGCTCGCGTTATCGTTGAATCCAAGACCGGGCCACTATAAATAATAAAGTCAATACACAAAGCTTAAGCCAACACATGAGTTTGATCTAAAAGAAGTGGCGTGTTCTTAATTTCGGTACGATGATAATTGAACCTTTCATTAGAATCGCATAAGTGATGCCCGAACTCATGCCCAATGAGACCGACCCAACATAGCTTGTCGCATGAAGTGGAAAAATGTATTTCCGGGCCATTATATTTAAAAACCAGAGTTTCCCAGGACCCTGTCGCATACGTTAAAAACCCAAAAGAATATAAAAAAAAAAATAGCCTCGCAAGGAAACGACGAAAGAGTATCTTTAAAATGACTGTTAAATACGTCGACGGAAAATTTCAATTGCTGGACATGAGCACCGAAACAATAACAGAAAACACAGTTGCTATCAATTCCCAGCACAATGATTTGCGGTTGATTTTTATCTTAGACAGATTAGTTCACCACCTACACGATTTTGCAAGGGAAACTCGACTCACCGTCGATGAATGGGGCATGGGAATTGACTTTTTGACACAGGTCGGAAAGATGTGCTCAGATATTCGCCAGGAGTTCGTCTTGTTATCAGATATTTTAGGACTATCCGTCTTGGTTGATGGTCTATCACACCCAAAGCCTGAGAATGCTACCGTCGGGACTTTACTTGGCCCCTTCCATACCCATGATGCTATTGAACACGAGCATGAGACCTCCATTTGCTCAGAAGGTAAAGGGGAACCTCTCCTTATTCAAGGCTTATTGACTGACGCAGAGGATAATCCCATTGAAGGAGCAAAGATAGATTTGTGGGAGTGCGATGAAAATGGGCTTTATGACACGCAATATCCTGACCGCGAGGAAGCAGATATGAGGGGAATCGTTTACTCAAAGGCGGACGGCTCGTTTGTCATCAAGGCTACCCGGCCCGTGCCATACCCAATCCCCCACGACGGACCAGTGGGAAAGCTTTTACAACGTATCAACAGACACCCATACAGACCCGCACATATTCATTTCATTATTGAGAAGTTGGGATATGATAAGTTGATCACTGCATTATATCATCGCGGAGATCCTTACGAGTTTTCCGATGCTGTGTTTGGAGTGAAGACTCCCTTATTGTTTGACTTGGTGAAGTTGGGCCCAGATCTTGCAGAGAAGTACAACATGAAGGAAGATGACTGGTATTTGAGATGGCATTTCAAGATTATTACCGAGTCACAAGCCAAAAAGTGCTTGATCGAGAAGACCCAGGCGGATTTGGAGATTGTGGGGAAGGGCAAGTACGTTTTAAACGAAGATGGCTTGCCAATTGCAGACTTAGACTGAATTTATTTAAGCTTTTCATTTTTATTTCGACAATATATAAAATTGTTTCGATGATTAACGTTTTATTCAACACGACCGGTAATTCCCATTCTAAGGCAGCTTTTGCAGCCATGGCTTTCGCGAAACTTTTCCAAGCATCTTTTTAGGGTAAGTTGTCACAAGACACTTCACTCTGCAATATGCCATAAACATCACAATAAGATGGCAATAGGCACAGTCACAGCCCCAAAATTTTGTCTTTCTAGACATCAACCAAGACCAAACTACCTGTACGTGTCTCTGTTTCTTTGCTTGTACAAAGATGAAGTATGAAGCGGGCAGGTTACAGGGTAAAAGTATTTCCTGTGTTCTCATGAGAATGGAATAAGGTTTACCCGGGACTGCTAATATATAGTAAGCTAACCATGAAAACAATTTTTCAAAAACAAAATCAACAAAGGAAAATGTCTAAAACTTGTTTATACCATCCTAAGATATTGCTGTTTTCATGGTCTAGATTCATCTCTTCGAGTCATAAAAAAACAAAGGTTGTTTCTTCCATGGATGAAGCTCTTCAAGGTATCGAGTCAAATTCAATTCTTCTTAGTGGGGGGTTTGGGCTTAGTGGCGTCCCAGATACTTTAATCAATGGCCTCAAGGGTAGAACCGAAGTTCAGAATCTTACTGCTGTGTCAAACAACGCTGGTTTAGAAGGCAGGGGCTTGTCACGATTGCTCGTGACAGGCCAGATTAAAAAGATGATTCTGTCATATATTGGTGGTAACAGAACCTTTGAGAAGTTTTATCTCACTGGAAAAATTGATTTAGAGTTGACGCCACAAGGCAGCTTGGCGGAACGAGTGCGTTCTGGTGCAGCTGGAATTCCAGCCTTTTATACACCTACCGGCGTAGGCACTTGGCTCGAGGAGGGAAAATTGCCAGTCAGATATGATGAAAAAGGCAATGTTTTAAAAACATCTAGTCCTCGAGAAACCCGCCAGTTCAATGGGCGCAATTTCCTTTTAGAAAAATCTATATACGGGGACGTTGCTTTCATTAAAGCGTATAAAGCAGATACTTTAGGAAATTGCTGGTTTCGTGGTGCAGCCCAGAATTTCAATAGTGCGTTTGGTAGAAATGCAAAGTTGACGATCGTCGAGGCCGAGAATATTGTTCAGCCAGGTACTATTCCTCCTGAGGATATACATTTGCCATCGATCTATGTCGACAGAGTGATACAAAGCACCACCCCCAAAGACATTGAAATATTCAAGTTTTCAGAAGAGCAAGGAGACTCGCAATTGCCGTTGGAAAGAACAACAAACAGTGACTCAGAATTCAAGAGACAGAAAATTGTGAAGAGGGCATCCCAAGAATTTGTCGATGGTACCTTTGCCAACTTGGGAATTGGAATGCCAACCTTGGCACCAAGCTTTTTACCTGAAGGTATCAGTGTTACGTTGCAGTCCGAAAATGGAATTTTGGGATTAGGTTCTTATCCTCGGAAAGGAGAGGAAGATGCCGATTTGATTAACGCAGGAAAGGAGACTGTAACTTTGGCCACCGGTGCATCGCTTTTTGGGTCTGAAGAATCTTTTGCCATGATTCGTGGTGGTAAAATTGACTTGGCAATTTTAGGAGGATTACAGGTTTCCGCGAAAGGCGATCTAGCTAATTGGGGCTTACCAGGTAGAGTGAAAGGAATGGGTGGAGCAATGGATTTAGTGTCCAATCCACAGAAAACAAGGGTTGTCGTTGTCATGGAACATGTCGACAAAAAGGGAAAACCTAAGATTGTCGAGGAATGTAGATTTCCCTTGACTGGAAAGCGATGCGTGTCGAGATTGATAACCGACTTGGCTGTATTCGACATTGTAGATGAGAAATTGGTACTCATAGAGTATGATCCTTCTTCTAGTATCGAAGAAATTAAAGGGAAGACAGAAGCTAGTTTCGAGATCTCCCCGGACTTGAAGCCGATTAGTATCTAAACTATATAGTATAGATGATAAAACTACCGGATATAATTCTAATTGAACGTTTGTATGCCACACTTGTTGCTTACAAACCAAACGATAAAGTTGATATATGTTTCTGTTTTTGAACAAAAGTGAGTTTCTGAAAACGACGCGACTAAAAATTAAATTGTCCGTCTGCTAATTGGACCTTGTGTTTTGAAATAAGGTTTGTCATTACTTCAGTGTGGGAAGAGCACTTTTCCTTCCCCAACCTTATTCGCGATAATGTGGGGTCGAATATGGGGTCGGTGTAAAGTGCTCATATCCAATCACACACCCCAAATTGGGTAATTTTCGGGAAATAGAGTCTGGAAATTATTCTATCTTCCAAAACCCAACAATTTTCTTCAATCAAGTGTAGGATTCTCAAGAAAAGGGCTACGTGATATTTTTAATTACCGCAGTGGACCACAACGTACTGTGACAGGGAGGACGAGAACACACCTTGAAAGGAGTCGAAAATCTAAGAGAAAGACAAGAAAGTTTTTAATGGAAAATTTTTAGAACTACCTTTACCAATAATATATACGAAAAATGTCTGAAGGGAAGAAGAAAAGCCGTATCACAACAGCGTGTGATTTTTGCCGATCTAAGCGTGTCAAGTGTGATGGTAAGTTACCGATCTGCTCTAATTGCTACAGAAATGAGACCAATTGCACATACTTCAAAAAATCAAAGAAGAGGGGACTACCCACAGGGTATATCAGCGAATTAGAGGCACAATTAAGTGCGTTTCAGGCCCTCCTTGGTCTCTTAATATTGCCCACAATAGAGGGAGGACTTGGCCTTCTAAAGGAAGTTGAAGCGGCATTACAGCTGTCCCAAAAAAGTTCTTGTGCTGAGAACCAGTCAATATCCGCTTGGAAGAGGTCTTCTTTGTCGGCTATGTTTTCAGAAAATACACCGAAGAATAGGCCAGAGAGACGGGGATCTAAAAGCATCACTAAAAGCGTGGTACATGACCCGTATCTGACTTTTGGAGTTTCGGTTACAAATGAAGATTCTGAAAAAATCACAACGAGTCCTCTACGAAGCACAAAGTTTTCTCTTTCCACGTCATCTGAAGACCAGAAAACTCCAAATTTAATGTCCCCCACAACATTTGAGGAATTCGCTTTTGTTGATATTGATTATGCATCTCTTTTGCTTAATGATAATCTTCTGTTCAGCCACGATAAGATTGATCCCCCCGGAGACCATTCACTTGTGGCTCTACAGTACCACGGCCTCTCCCAAAAAGTATCAGGGTTCTCTGGTACCTCAATTTATAAATACAATTCTTTCCTTGGCGCATGCAAAAAGAACCCTTTTCGAGTGGGAACAATATTCAACATTTCCTCCCTGATTATGGCTAAGAAATATAGCCAAATAGGCCAGGCCAAGGTACCCTTGGAGATATTTCGATTTCCAAAAAATGTCCCGGAATTAACTGATGAATACTTTGCCGTCTATCATCCATGGATGCCGATGCTAGATAGAAAGCAAATCCTTCGTCAAGTGGAATGTCTTTCAGAAAATCGAGAGTTTTCGCCGGATGTTCAAGTTTGCAGTATCATTGCACTCGTTTGGTCTATTATGGCTCTCAACCACGTGGATGTTGATCCACAAATGGCTTTTTCATACGCTCGGAATGCAGTGCTTGCCCTCGAGTGCGCTCCAGTGACCACAATAGAAACCATACAAGGGATGATCTTGTTGGGTCTATATTTTTACAAGGCAGGTGAATGGGATAATGCGTGGGTATTAGTTCTGAGCAGCTCCAGGATGGCCATTGATGTCAGATTAATGCGAACGTCAACACAAAGTAACGAGAATAGCTCCCAATCAGATCGTGATAATTTTGAAAATACAGCCAGAGAAAGAACCTGGGCCACAGTTTACCTGGTGAATACACTTTTAGCAGCACGAATGGGCCGCAGCCCTTTAGTGAGAGCGACAGATTGGCCCACCCCCAAAATTTCCGAGGAAGGCTGGGAAGAATGGGAGCCCTCGAAATCTTTTGGAACTGCCGAGCCTTTTGCATTAGAGTCGGGAAATTGTCTTCTGATTTTCAACCAGTTTTTGAAAGTGATCGCTCTTCTTAACACTGCTCTCACATGCAACATAGATGTTGAAGAAAAATCGAATGAAATGTCAGACATTCCGATGGGTAAGAAACTGGTTCTTGATTTTTTCCAGAAGGAGATGAAAAAATGGAAGACAGAGCTTCCAATTCACTGTGAGATACATAATAACCAATCGGCTTTGGTTGCTTATCTTCACATGTGTCTGAATATGGTTTGGTGTACAATTTGTGTGAGGTTGATGCATATAAAGAATGACTTTGCTACAGCAAACGGAAACTTCATAGAGGTTAGAAACTCAGAATACACTAATGCGTGTGTTTCTAATAGAAGGGTTCTTGATCTGAGATTGTCTTCGAATATTGTTAATTATCCTTTCATGGACTACTTTATCTTAATGTGTTTGAATTTTCCAGACATGATACAGTTAAATCCACTTGCTTCAGCTAAACATACGTCAAGAATGGCCCAGATATTGGAGTTATCACTGAATTCATCTATTCCATACCGAATTACATGGGATCTTTACCGATTGGAGAATGGCATGGATATCACAGATAATGAATACACCAACGTGATAGAAAGTTTTGGAAACAATACCCAAATATCACAGCTCCAACATGCCCAAGTATCAGATCATCAGTCCCCGCTTCAACCATTCATGGCAGATAAAGACAACAGTATATTGCCCCAAATTTTGAGAGACCCCAGCTTTTCGTCCTTAGCCAAACTTGAACAGTACAGCAGGCAGCGATTTTTACCATACAATAAAAACGCACCCAAAGAGGAGTTAGATTTGTTCATGCTTGATACTGATTTTGCAAAGAGCGATAGTCGACTCGATAAATTTATGAAGAATTTGGGGTTTCCTGCCAGTGGACAAGATACAGACAGAAATGCTTCAGCATACTCTTATGCGCCACTTCAACAAATAAGCATGTCATTTGATGATACAAATATTTCAATCCCTGGTCCAAGCACTGGTGACCAACCAGCGATTGACCTGGCTAGAAAGCGAGAGAAATCAGCATAATGGGTACTCTTTCACGCGTGAACTGATTTAACCATACATCCCCTCTTCCATCGCCAGAGGAACTGGCTTGTCTCCATAAACACCAAACCAGCTGACGGGGGTCTGCCAGTCGGTTATATCTAACAGCAACATCTCCGCAACCTTTCTACTCATTACTTGGGCATCATAAAGGTTGTCGCCCTCATAGGCATAGATAATCATCAAGCTAAGAGTCGAGAGTTTCGAAATCTTTTCAATGAGCCATTGGGCATAAGGAGACGTTTCCTGAGAAAGTACTGCCGATGGCTGCGTAGAAGTTTTTGATATTTTGAGTGAGCTGAGTGACTCCGTTAAAACGTCCTCGGAGGTAAAAACTCGAGTATCTCCAGGAAACGCATCTCTAGCCAATCCAGCATCCAACAGGTGCAAAACCACCACATGCTTGAACAGACAAGCTTCGACAAACGGCGCAATAACTTCAGTCACATGTCTACTAGCAAAGCCAGGCATGAGTGGTGCACGTTGCTGAATCAAGCTGAGCTTTTGTTTTTGGCAAACAAAAACTTCTAGGCCGAAAGATACCCCTTGCGGTGCTGGAGATGAGGCAGCATGATCCACCGGAGAAACGAACGGGTAGAGATATTCATCAGAAAGGGTGGCGACTTTCTCGAAATCGAGACTATGTAGTAAGAGGTCCAGAGTCAATTGCGGAATGTTGGCAATGGATATGGATGGCACCAAGAGAACGGAGCCCCGGAGTGTATCAACAGAGAACCCGGGTTCAAATTTCATTGCGTGTCTTTTTGAATGAAGATGGGGTTCAAGTGTACGAAACGACAGGGTCGTTCGAGCTATGGTGTGAGTGAGCGAGGACGAGCGCGCTGACAAAAATTGTTTTCAGTAGACGAATAGGTTGAACTAGACAGGTGTGCTATTTTTCATGAGAGGTTTTTATTAAATAACTCAACCATTTGAATTTCAAAATATACAATGAAAATAGTAGAATGTAAGAAAGTGACCCCTTTGTTCATCTCCTTTTATTTTATTTCCTCGGCAGAAATTATTTCTTGCCTGTGAGACGTGTTTGAGAAGAGACCCTAGTCCTGGAGAGGAACGTCGAGGTCATAATCCAGAGCCAAAGTTTTCATAATGTATATAATTACTTCCTTTATGAATTAATTTTACATATTGTCCTAGAGGCGAAGGCTGTTCTCTACAAGATACCGCTATCTACAAGCACGGACAAGTCGTTCGGAGTCTGCAAGAAGAGCTCTATTCAGCAATCAGCAAAACATTTACTTCAACATTCTGAATTCCTATATGTACAAGTTGTATGAATGTATTGACGGAGCTTACTCCAAAACAACCTTGGCACCCAAACCTTCCAAGGTAGCCTTGATCTTGTCAGCATCCTCTTTGGCAACGTTCTCCTTCAACACCTTCGGAGCGGCCTCAACAAACTTCTTGGATTCCACCAACGACAAACCCAACAAACCCTTCACTTCCTTGATAATCTTAGGCTTGGCCTTGGCATCGAAGGATTCCAACTTGATGGCGAAGATGGTTTGTTCCTCAACAACTTCCTTGACTTCCTCCTCAACAGGGGCAGCAGGGGCAGGAGCAGCACCACCCGCAGCTGGAAGGGCAATGTCGGAAATGTTTAATCTGGTCTTCAATTCAGAAACCAAAGCAGAGGTCTCCAACAATGTCAAGGTGGAGATCTGGTCGACGATCTGACTGATTTTGGGGTCCACTGGGGCACTTGCAGCCTCAGCGGCAGCAGAGTTGAACCTCACAGAGTAACGGACACTGGTTCTGGCAAATGCTCTAGAGGCTGGTCTGGCGATCTGACGCAACATGCTGTGGTTTAGATATGGAATCGTGAATTTTTTTTTCCATTTTTTCATTTTTTCTCTGTTCACAATTTCCTTCACCTCGCAATCGGTAGGATGTACGGGTGTAAGTATATATGGCACCAACCGGGGGTGGACTACGGTCTCTCAATGGCTATCTCTTAAACATCCAAGGTATTATGAAGTCTGGTTATTATTAATAGAACCAATCTTGAGTCTTTGTAATCTGGAAAGTTCTTGCATTCCTACTTTTTCAAGTGCCTGTTGTTTTTTAAATGACTCGAAAACATTAGGTCGTGCGCGCACCCACACATCTATATCTCCAGATGTGAGCTCCTCACAACGAAAGTTTCCCATCCAACGCCATGGCTTCTTTCCGTTTCTGTGCAGAATGCAACAATATGTTGTACCCAAGAGAAGACAAGGACAACGCCCGTCTTCTCTACTCCTGCAGGAACTGTGATTATACCGAGTTGGCGGAGAATGCCAAGGTGTACCGTCACGAATTGATCACCAACATTGGTGAGACGGCTGGTGTAGTCCAGGATATTGGTTCGGACCCAACTTTGCCAAGATCTGACAAACTTTGTCCCCACTGTGGAAATCACGAGTGTGTATTTTTCCAGTCGCAACAGAAGCGTAAGGATACCTCTATGATTTTGTTTTATGTGTGTTTGGACTGCAAGAAGGTTTTCCGAGCATAAATGTCCGAATGAAGTGCACATAAAGAAGAAAAAGACGAAATAGAGACCGAGAGATGGAGAGAAACATAGAAGAAGAAAAGAAGAAGAAGAAAAGATTTTAAGTCAACTGGAGACCAAATGCCGGAAAACCAACGGGTTCAGGAATCTACTCGAACCTGTGTCAGTGGATGAAAATTGAATTCGAATATCAGACCTTTGTCCAGTGCACTTGGATTCAGAATCAAGCGACCGTGTGACCATAGCCCGCACATCGTACAAATATGTAAATTAGGTATGTTTTTAATATAGGATACGGAGTATGGAATGTCTCAAAGAGGCGGTATAAGTGTTGTAAAGGATCTAATCAATCTTATGTCGCATCACATGATCTAGGTTGGCATCAAAAAAAAGCTGGGCTCAGAAATCTTGGAATAATTCAGCGAAAGGGTCTTCGCCGACACATCCATAGTCTAGCTTATCCTCGGGGTAGTGGTCAAAAAGGGAGGAGTCTCCCACACCAGCGGTGATTGGAGGCTCGTATGGAGTTTCGATATCCTTCATCAAAAGCTTCTCCCAAACAACTTCACTAAACCATGGGTGGTTCCTAATATCTGCAGGTCCATTTAATAAGTTTCCCAATCTAGAAGACAAGTCAGCAGTGATCAATCTTTTCAACAAGTTGACAACGTCATCGTTGAAGAAATTCGGAAAAGCAATTTTTCCCGATAAGATCTTCTCGTAAGTCTTCATTGGCGTGTTGTCATAGAATGGGGTGAAACCAGCCAACATTTCGAAGATCAAGACACCCAAAGACCACCAATCTACTGACTTATTGTAGGGCTTGGAAGTAATGACTTCTGGGGCAATATAGTCCGGAGTACCACATAAAGTCCAGGTCACGGTAGACACTTCCTTGGCGAAACCGAAGTCAGTGATTTTGATATGTCCATTTCTATCCAACAAAATGTTTTCCGGCTTTAAGTCACGGTAGATGATGTCATGTGAATGCAAATACTCCAAAGCCAAAGTCACTTCTGCTGCATAAAACTTGGCCACGGGATTAGGAAACCGTTGTGACTTTCTCAACAAGGAGAAGAGCTCTCCACCTTCAATATAGTCCATCACCATGAACAAGTTCTTTGAGTCTTGGAATGTTCCCCACATTCTGATCAAGAATGGATGCTCCACCAATTTCAACATTCGTCTTTCGTCATTAGTGTGCTCGACCTGCTTCATCTTCACAACCTGTTGTTTCTTCAATACTTTAATGGCATAGTAACGGCCGTTGTGTACCGAGCGCACCAAGTGAACCCTGCCGAAAGACCCGGTTCCCAAAGTTCTCATGATATGGAAGTCATTGAGGGAGTATTTGCCTTTGGACACGGTTGATCTTTCGGGCAAAAGAGACCGGATGATAGCTTCTTCATCGGCCGATTTTTTCAATACTTGGGGATTGGTAGATTGTTGCAGCTGTGTTTGTTGTACAGGCTGTTGGACCTGGAACTGATGCGTGGCAGTTTCTGGGTTCGAAACTTCTTGCTGCTGTTGGTCCGGATAAGGCACATACTGTTGCCCAGAGGCCTGGTACAGTTGCTCCAAGTGCGGTTCAGGTGCTTGCTGTGAGTTGTAATCCATTGAATCGATGTTACCAAGGGAGTTAACCGAAATACGTGTGGTGGTGTTATTCGTCGATTTGCTGGAAGATTCACTGGAATTGCTACCCTCGTGATTTCTTGTCAAGTGAAGTTTCCTGAGGATTTTGTGTGCTTGCATTGAGTAACACACAAATGGTAATTCAAATGAGTCAATTGCCAAAAGTCTATTTCAAACTGGAGACCTTTGGAGGAATCAGACTCCTAATATTCTGCTTTCTTGATTGCGACGACACCAGAAATGGACTATTATGAAAAAATAAAGATATAAAAGAAGACCTTGCTTGAATTAATAAACACAGAAATGTTCGTAATTGTAGGGTCTTTCTTTCGGAATCAATAAAATAAAATGTATGTTTGTAGGGAAGTTGTGGGTGATTTCAATTGCTTCAAAAGTACCTGAACAAGTATGCAAATTTGTAGTTTCTGGTTAATTGCTTTCTGAGAATGCTGTCTGCCCAAGCGAGAATGAGCACTGTAATCTCCCGGGTCAAATTGAGAAGGGGGGCCGTGAGCAGCGTTCGATTCGCGCACGTGACCACATTTAATTACTGTGAGGTCGCGGGGAAAAGCGACGTCTGCTCGGAGCAACTATTGTCAGGGTGGACTACGATCAAACTAAAAGTATTTGGGGGTAAATAGTACGGGTAAGAGATTTTTGGAAATCATAGAATTCTCGACCTAGTTAGGGTAAAGAATCATACGTCTTTAACATTATATTTTTCTATTTAAGTTGTAATTATTTTCTACACACGAAAGAACTCGATATGATGATACCACTGGTATCGCCAAGCTAAGATTGTCTGGGTCTATCCGAAGGGACGCCCGGTTGATCAGCTTGGCGAATATAAAACTAAAAGAGGAAAATAACAAAACTAAACACCATGAAGATGGATTTTTGTTATTTCAATAATAGATGGGGAACTTGTGGATTTTTCTTTGGAATTATTAAAGGAATAAATCCAGTTGATGAGCGACGAGGAAGTCGCTCAAATGAAAAGCTGGCTATGAAAATTCACTTTAGATATTGGTTAAAAAAGATCAGTTTAAAAAACATTCGCAAATAATCGCTTTCTGTTTTTTATTTGAGCCGGATGGGTCGGAATGAACTATTTAATGAAATTTACTTACTAATGTTTGCAGCTAATTCCATTTGTATTGATGGATGATTAAATGACTAACCGCGACCACAGTCTAAAGTCAGGACAGAGGAATCATAGCATACTTTTACAAGCCCACATTTCAAGAAAAAAAAAGACAAAAAAGACGCGTTTCAGGGTCTAGTGAACCGAAACCTCTAGTTATCAGACTTCTTAGCACCAATTGAGCTATGTAAAGACTTTTTTAAAAATAAGAAGTAACGAATTCAGCGACTCAAAGATGAGCTACCCTCATGTGGTAAATGTGAGCGCCGTCCTTTTATCTGTCTACTGATCTGATACACCAGTATTCATTAAAGTATAAAAATAGTTCAATATAAGTAGTTTTAAAAAAGTATTTGATATCAAAGCATCAGGAATTCTTCGACATACTTGTTGCTGGTGTCGGTAAGCTCGATGGAAATATGCTCCAAGTATCATTGGGTTCGTTCACCTCCTGCAAGATCGCAGTGACTCGTGACAGACTTCAGCTCTACTTACTCAGAGACATCTTAAGCCTTAATCTCCTCCTTCTGAACTAGAGTGGTAGTTACTTCCGGACCCTTCATCTTGGGCTTAAATATTCACTAATGAGGAAAACTGTGGCCATCCACTTCTTTTGCATGACACGCTCGTACTCGCTTAATATACATTGTGAAGTCAGAGATATATTTGATCAATTGAAAGTTCATAGTTTATTAGATGGTGTTTGAAATTGGAGACGACGTGGCCAATAAATGCAAGGGCGACGTGAGCCAGCCAACGGGATGACAGATGCCAACATTTTGATGGTACGTCACTGTCAACGATTCCACTTGTTCGTGACGAAAGTTGGCTTGAGTCTTCTGGAGGCATCAATTACCAGGAGAATAAATTCTGTTATTTTATAATGGCAAACTTTTCATTTAATCATGTCTTTTATATCCAAATGATAATTGGCCAAGTCACGTGATTAGTGGGACAATTATAAAACATTAAGGTTCCTCTCATAAAACAAGATTTTGATTATTCAAGACTCCTCTTAGTCTTTAATAGGCCACAGAAAGTGTACAAGGTAATAAAAAGGCGAACTATTGTAATACTCGCTTGTGACACACCATTTCACAATATCACTTAGTTATCAAGAAAGTTAACCGGAAAACCTTTGCAAGTTCCGAGAACTCACATAACTCGCAGAGAAATATGTGGAGTTAAGCCAGTCGCTCTTTAAGGATATCTTCTTTCATCAACTTGAATTTTCACGAACATATTTACCGAGCAGAAAACATTTATTCAAGATTCAACAACTAATTGAAGACAGGCGTCAATGGCTCCGACTTCGAATTATCTGTGAAGGAAGACTCTCACAATTGAATCGATTAGAATTCCATATTCTTTTCACATCCAAATTGATAAATTGCACTTGAAGGTCAATAGTATAGAATGATATATTCGTAAAAGAAGATTGAAGACAGCTAATCAGGATTAAACATAAAATAATCCTGGAATAAAGCCTCTTATTTTATCAACATAGTCCATTATTAAGTCAAAGTAACAATCGAAGAATGTGTGAAAGAAACATTCAATCGTCATAACATAATTTCTGACTGACCACAAAAGGTGTTCCAACAGGTAGTTGAGATTTGATTATTTCTTTTCCGCAACCACGCTTGCGGGAGAATATGAAGCTTCTTCATAAGATTATGTGTTCGTTACCGAATTTTGCTTGATAGCAGATATCATTGACCCCATGAAGTAATCGTCACTAATCCGGAATTGGGGTAAGCCTTTTCTTGCTATTTTGATTATGCATCAGGAAACCCAGAGAGAGCACAAGAGCGAAATATCCAAGACGTAAATGAAGGGCTATAAGAAAGGTCAGAAACGAGTCACAAGTCCTGAAAACGTCGGTCAAAAAGGTTGGGGAAAAGCATCTAGCCAAATTGATAAACCCCCCATTTCTCGCCAGATCTCGCAACCCTTATCCAGGTAAGTTGGGGGCATGGTTTGAAAGGTCGAGAAAATACTTTTTTGAAAATTCGACCAAATTAAAGCATGATAAGAGGTTTCTTCAAAGAGTGAAAATCAAGGTACCAATTGATATAAAAATTTCTCCAATGGTTACTCAAAATGGCCGATTCAACGCTAACACTGCACATGGTGTCACTTTTTATATGCACCATTCCGATATGTGAGGATATGCACCAGCACTCAGGGATGCATGATTTGAAGCCCAGGAAAATAACTCAATTTTTTTTCTTGCCGTTTTCGGAATTCCACGTGATTTTATGCATCTCATAACCCAGATCTCCCTGCAAGTATTGCTTACAAAAAGTTAAAGGAAAATCGCCGAACGGGATCGCCCTAGTGCCGAATAGAGCAACCTTAGGTGCTGAAAGTGAATTCACCAAGATTTTACTGTGCAATAATATGATTAGTTGTTATGTCGTAGTATGTAAAGTTGTTTTTATAGTGGAAGAAGGGCAGCGCTTTTTCAAGAGTGTGTATTGGTTTGGCACAATGACACGTCGTAGAATGTGGGGAGACGTAGTTGTCACATGTTATTCATTGATGACCCAATCAGAGTTTTCTGTTGGAGCTTACAATGAATTATGAATGTCTATGTTCTGGCATTATAGGATCCCATTTCCAAGCCATTACCGGATTATACTCCCCACTGCCGAAATAGGCAATGCTAACCCCCACGAAGTTTATCCTGCCTTCCATTATATGAAATCGTACCTTTTATTTATCTTGATCTGTTGGCTTTTGTCTGTTATTCTCATTGCTGGCCTGTCGTCTGTGTTGAACCTGACTTCGGACTAGGTATCATGTATTTGCATCTGGTCAAAAAGCAAAAGTCTTCCAGTGCTACCGTTATGTATGTGGCAAGAATTAACTATCCAATCAGATGTCGTAAACTTACCCGTGAAAAACGCCTTTCCATTCTTTCCAAATATTCTCATAAACACAGGAGTAACCCCGATTGACCATGTCTGGAAACACAAATATACATCTGCCCATGGGGACATGCACTGCTGCCTGTTTTTCAAGGGCGGAAGAGTTTTTTGATGAAATAGAGGAATTTAGATTCTAGAGAGAATGGGGTGCACAAAATTGTTTGAGATTATGTATCCGGAGTGCATGGATCGTGGTCTTGTATATTCGCCACAAAGATTTCAGCAATTGCGCATCCAATTTCTGGCAACAAAGAAATGATACAAGAAGGAAAAAAAAAAGCAATTTTCTTCAAGGCGAGCTTCTTGAAAAATCATTAGAGGCTTAAGAGTGGGGTCACCTTTTATGGTGGGGTTGATTACTATTGGAATAAGGGCTATTTTTCGTAAACTTGCAGAAACGAAAATAAAAATTCATGTGATATGGATATGTTTGAATTTAAAGAATTTAACCACCGAGTCGAAAGGGCGAGTGATGATGGAAAGAATAAGCGATTTTTCGTGATATGGAATGATTTGGCCGCAGGCATAACATATGTAGGCTCAGCGCCATTCGTGAAAAGGTAAAAAAAAGTAGGAAGAGAATGGAGGACAACAAGCGGGAAACGTAATTTTGTCCCGGGGGCGCGGCCTTTTCTAAGCTAGCTATGTACCGAATTAGCTCCGATGATCTGGCGATCTTTATTTTAATGTTCGCGAGGTGACTGAATCTTTTCTTTTTTGTGGTTATCAATAAGTTACGGGAAATTCGAAACAAACAATTCCGTTGTTGCAAGAATTATGCTTTTGAAGGTGAGATAAATGACCCTTTCATGTTTTACAAGTGTCCAAGAAAATATCCAATCATGGGCAGTTAAAGTTCTGGTGGGCGCACCACCACCCCCTCGCTGTTTTCCCATGCCCACCCAACCTTATTCTCAGTAAAAGGTGCATGTAAATTCCAGAATGTGCAGGCACGCCTCATTTGGAGGATGGCGTTTTGCGGCGGTTATCTGGCGAATACACAGATTTGGAACTATGAGTTCTTCCCGATACTATTAGAGGTTAAAGTCCTCCTCGAAAGACAGATGGTATTGATCGCGGCCGAATTTTCAATTTCGAAATATATAGTTTTTATAAACGAAGCATAAGTTTCATCTAGCAAAGGGAAACACAAACCATGTGCATATTCAGAAAAGACCTGATACATTGAAGAACGATTACGAAGTTGACGCAGGGATTTGACTTTTGAAGATTACACTTCTGATGCTTAGAAAAATTAGGTTATCAAAATTAAGTACTAAGCCTAGTTCTTCTGGTATATGAACGGGTTCTGGACCGAGGTTACGGCTTCACTATAATACTTGCCAACCACCTCGTAACCTTGTTATCGACCTTGAAGCACAATACAAAAAAAAAAAGAAAATCTCATCGTAAGCATATAAAATGTAAATTTAGTCAAAACACATCTTTTCAACCAAAAGGACACCAACACCTTTGTGAATAAGCGATTGAATTGTGATGTTATCCCGGGGAAGAAGATGGTGGCAGTACATTTGGCTCCTCCCCCAGTATGGCGTACCTGCACTTTCACCTTGAAGGCGGTGGTATTACTTTTATGCGAGCCTTCCATTATATGCACCACATGCATAGAGGCTTTTCTTTTTTTTTTTTTTCATTCTACAAAATGTAGTATTTCCCTCGCAGTATTTTCACGCAAAGGTTTGGTAACCTTGAGTTCAGCTAAGAAATCGTGCTGCGAGGATATACATGTAGTAATCATGTGCTTCGGCATTAAAGACGGGCCGGTTATTGCCATGAGTTAATACAAGTGATGGTTTATTGATCTCTTGTTCTCTTTCGAGCTTGACACTTGTAATCCTTTACCCCTCACATTTGTGGTGTGAGTGTCCCCCCTTGGGGCGGGATCTATCGTAAAAAAAGAAAAGAAAAGACCCACACATGGAATTTACTTTTCGCCTTGTATCATATGATTCTACCAGATCTGCGGCCTGCACGATTGCGCAGGTCTGATACATTGGCATGCCTGATTCATCCTTATAAAGAAGATGAGAATAAATACCTCGGATTTGTCGTAACCTTCTCTTATTCTAGCCCATTTTTTCGAGACTGTCATCACATTCCGCAGACGTGTTGGATTTTTATAGTCAGTTGAGCCTTTGCATATCCACTACAAGATTTCTTTCTGCTTTTCGCAAAAACTACCTTTTTGAGGCCGTACGGTTTGTGCTTGCTCTTTTCAAATTATGTTTACTCAAAAATTGAGACTGCCTTACATGGAGTCTCTGGCGGCAACATCCAATGGGTTTTTCAGACCAGAATATATTCAATATAATCATCAGTGGGAGGGACCCGGAGCTTCTGGATATGAAAACCATGCAGTGTATGAGAACGAAAGCGATTCTGCACTTTCAAGAATTTACACCCTAGGCGAAGAAAAGCCAATGCTATTGTCACCGCTTATTCCTGAGCATCTCACTAGAATGGAGACTTTCACTCCGGAGTTTAAACCGGAACCAAAGCTTGACGATTTGGAATTGCAAGTTTTGAGCAGCGCCCCTTCGGAGCTCTCCAGCTGGTCTGAGAGTGAAGAAAACCCCAACTTGGTCAAGTATGAATCCGAATCAAGCTTGGAACACTTGCATAATATTCAGTTTAGCCCAGAGCAATTATCTGGAGTTTCTTCCCGGCTAAATTTTGTTCAAGCAAACGACACTGGCTTTATTCAAGATGGGTTTCACACCTTGGGTCATGGTCGTCACGATCCATACCACGGATGGAAATATTGTGACCATGAACAAGATACATCAAACCATATTGATTTGACAGAGATGGTCGATGGGGTATTTTCTGGGAACCTGGTAGCTACTAGGCCAATTGTGGAACCTAAAAACCCCGATATTAGGCATGAATACACTAAAGATAAGGGAAGCAACATGCCAGTGGGGTTGAGAAACGCAATGAATGCCAACCATAGAGTCTTTCGCCCTTCTCTTGATGCGACTGCTGCTAACAGGTTGGCCCAAAAACTGTTAGCTAGGCCCATGAAAAAGAGTGGTGAGGGCCAGGAGACTCCCCCCGCAGAGAACTTTATTCTCCGTCCATGGCCAGTGAATGATGGTATGATTCGAACTCCAATAAACAGCGGACAAGAAACGAATCACACTCTTAGAGTTCCAATCCCTTGTTTATCTGCAGTGGAAAGGTGGAGGAAACATACGGAAAAATACAAATTAGATCCCAAGCTTTCGGGCGATATGATTTGTACCCACTGCGATCAAACCTTCGACGACGTTGAAAGATACGTTGCTCATCTTGACGCGGAGAAAGTTGTCCATGACAACTTTTGCCCTGATCTGAGTTGCGCCTTTTCAGCGTTGGGATTCAGATACCGCTGGCTCCTCCGCCGTCACATTTGTAACCATCATTTGAAAGACTACAACAACAAGAAACTTAGGAAAAGTTCAACTTCCCCTGGAGGAAAAAACGCTCTCACTGAAAACTTCTTGAGTCATGTTTACGTTTGCAAGAAAAAAAATTGCTCAAGAGCTTTCTACCGCCTGGACAGCTTGCTGAGACACGAGAAACTCATTCATTCCGTGGGAAGCAAGCAAAAACGCAAAGAACGGTTGAAACTAGGAAAGTGCGACCCTAAGATTTTTGAGTGAGACTACACCTAGCAAAAGTCCCTGGCGGACAGACTTGTGCACATCAATCTTATTTTTTTTTTTTTAAACGCCGAAGGCGGATCTTCGACATGGTTTTTAATCCATACAGCATTTTACAAGGTTTATCTTTTAATTTATTTGTTTCAATTCAAGAAAGCGAACACGAAAAATCCAGACTACACCCACGAGAGTACACTTTCGTCGAATCATTTTGATTGAAGTTGCGGAAGATTTATTTGTAATTCAAATTTGCCTCTAGTTTTCAATGTAATCCTCGTAGCTCTTACCTCCATCAACTATGCTTTTCACCTTCGAGAAGATATCTGCGAAGTCATTGAATTCCGTGTAAGGAATACCTTCTCTTTTGCAGTAGGTGATCAAGTCTTTACCATGCTTGGCGAATAACAAGTTCGTTTCCTTTGCTGCAGACAAATCAGAAACACCATCCCCGCAATAGAAGAGTGGGGGCATATTTTCTGCCGTGTACCCATGTGCATGTAAGTATTCTCTAATAGACTTACTCTTGTCGTGGCCGAAACCAGTATCTGGGTCCCTGTAGACAATGTTCCACTTTCCGGTAGCTTCATCGACCTCAACATCATTGGATATGATTTCGATGTTTTTCACCGCCTCTGCACCGACCAAATTTTTGAGTAACGCATGGATGATCGGTGTCATTCCGCTACTGACTACGATCACTGGTATACCCTTGCTCTCGCACCAAGTGTAGAAGTCTTTAAAGCCCGGGTCAAGCTGAATGTGTGCCAACAAATACTCGATACATTCAGGTAAAGGTGTAGGGATTGAGCTCAACATTTCGGAAAAGCCGTCCTTAAATGATTTAGTTTCGTTGAGAATCTCGTCGTTGATTTCTAGCCGGCGAGGACGACCAAACCCAAGGTTTTCAGTTAAGTAGTCATTGGAGTCCTGAAGAGTAACAGTTCCGTCCCAATCGGTGAAAATTATTGCAGGAATGGACATTTTATTCGATTATAATTCTAGTATTTCGTGATATGAGCTCCGGAGTTATGAGCAATAGTTGAAGGCGCCGCGGCCTCTACAGTGCCGAATGTGGAGAATTGCGATAGGCACGTGATTATTTAAAGTAATGAACGCACAAAATCTTGAAAACTCAACGCAAGTGAGAGCTCAATCCGGATGCAGAGGAAAGAGGTTGCTGTTCGCAAATGTGAAAATTCTTTATTTGGCTGTTCCGCGGTGGTTTTTTTTTTTTGCATGACTAGTTATGGGCACTGAACCTACTAAAGCCGAAATGCTAAAACTGATTGATCAGGAAAAGTTAATTCAATTTGCTGGGTCCTTATTTATTTGCGCTTTCGGCGAAAGACGCGCAAAATCTCGCCGGGCTAAAAATATCTTTCTAGAAGTACAGAGGAGATTATTGAAAACAGAACAAAGACTCTTCGAATGATTCAGCAGTTGCGCCCACTAGAACTAAGAATAACGTGTCGATTTTTTAAGGATTTAGCTTATTACTGAAGGGTGAAGGCTACTACCACCATAATCTTACCCTGTTATTAGTATATATTATTCATTTGCTTAATTTTAATGATGAATGTATACTGAATTTATTCTTATAAGGTAAAATTGAGCGAATGTCTCTGGATTGGAAAGCCACGCAGTGAACCAAGACCCGAAAACATAATACTCTCGAGGCTTAAGTATCGAAAGCCAAAAAGAATATTTTTTCGTGATGTTTGGGATGGCTATCTGCATCTGGCAAGCATAATTTGCTGGCTTTTGCAAAACAAAACCAAAAAAAAAAAAAAAAAAAAGTGCATGGTCCCGGCTTGACGGTCATATAAAGTAGTATTGTCAAACTGTGAGAAATATCAAACAGTATAATGGAAAATGAATTTTATCTTTTAAAAGTAAACAGTTTAACCTCAAATTTGGCAAAAATTATGGAGGGACTTTCTCGTAAAACCGCCACATTGAGCTCAAGACAACTTGGGCAAACTTATCCTCATGTCAAATATACGGAGTTCCGTAGCTGCGCGTGTAACAAGGGTAGACGCTGCATATTGTATAGATTGGAGATTTTGCCCATTCACTTGCTTGCTTGCTATTTTTTTCTACTTTACTTGCCCTGACAAATAGTCAACGAAACCTCCGGAAAAGCCATTGATTATTTGATTTGAATACTAAAACATACCAGCCTTTATAATATGGTGAATCATGTATATATTAGACTGGCGACCGTTTGGGCTGCCTCTCGCTTTGCCTTGCGCTGATTTTTTGGGGCCGCACTTGTTGTCGAAATAGTGATTAAGTAGCCCAATGTGGGCCACAGTTCCCAGCCATCTTGGGCCACAACCACTAAAACCTATTGGATTTCAAAGTATTGCAAATCCTCAGTGTATTTTTCGTCTTTTCCATCTTCGTTCTTTTCCTCTTGTTTTTAGATTTATGTGTTTTCAGATCTCCTACTTAATTAGTGATAGCGTTTCAAAAAAAATCCCGTACTCTCTTTGTGGGGCGATTTAGACTTTATTCCGACACTGTATTCCAGGGCGTTATTTCGAAATGCGCGAGCAACACTGGCTATTTTTTCTGGAGGGCGCTTCATCCACGCCCCAACTTTTCCTTTTGGCTGCACCTCATTTCGTCACCGAACGCGAGTATACGACCGACCGGACTGCCCGGCCCGTCACATTTTTGTCGATACTGTTTTTCATCAAGATATGGGAACTGTAGCGGCAAAGAGGCACCCCGTAATGATATAATTGAAACGGCTGAAAAACCTTCGGAATCCCGCCATGGTCTTTTTCTGCTGTGGAAATCGAGGTTCCTAATCTGTATTCGATCTTTGCTGTCGCGACCGGCTCCCCTTTTACAAGGCGTCTTTTGCTGCTACATTGCTTTGGAAAAATAAGCGCGCTTACACACTATGCAGAGTGCCCCAGTTTTGCTCAAAAGTGACTTAGGCTGTATCTTGGACAATTAGCTTATTTTTTTTAATTTTTGTATTGCATATCATCGCTTATTTTGTTTGCTTTTGCTACTTCTTATAAAACAAAACATAAAACAAAAACCGAGTGAGCTTACACCTACTTCTCTTCTCTTAGAAACAAGCACAAAGCATCTGCTACTTTTACTATATTTGGTTTTTAATATTCTCCACTGAAACAGAGAAACCTTAATCCACACATCGGGTTTTGTTCCACATACGACAACCCACCATTGATATACGAAGGACGTTCACCGGCCACCAAGACGATCTGTGACTGAAACAACACTGAGAGATTCCAAACGTTTTATCAAAAAAAAAAAAAACCCCTTCCTAGAAACTATCTGATCTTTTTCATTGATTTTTTTTTTTTTTTTTTTTTTTGCTTATCGGAGATCTTACCGTGTACCTAGTCACCTGGATTGCAGTGTCTCACTCATTTCCGGCATCGCTTCGCACCCCTAAAATCCCACTAGTGTTTGCAGTTCAATTCGACGCAAAGCACCAGTTCCATACAAAGATATGTTTAGTAATTTGAAGGCGTTCATAAGACAAGGAAGACAAGCCAACGACCACAAAGTTAAGGCTTCACAGAATCAGATGTTGCCTACGTACTCTCAAAGTACTGCCCAAACGGCCCCTCCGACAAACACAAATGCCCGAGAGTTGAAAGAAAATGTTCTTTCAGATGCAGATCAAGACGTTCACTTGTATCAAAATGGCTCGGTTGCAAATGATGACTTGACTTTGATCGACACTACCGATCACACTGATGATAGATTTAATGGACAAAATTATGTACCTACCGGAAACTATAATGACGTGGCAAACCGGATTTTAGAGGAGGAGAGACGTGAACGGAGCTCCGCCAATAGGAACCCAAGATTGGACAATTACGAGTTCATGGAAAAGTTGGGTGAGGGTGCTTTCTCTATCGTGTATAAGGCACGTCATAAACGCAACGGTACTTTGGTTGCCATTAAAGTGCTTCGGAAATACCAGATGGATGCGACTCAAAAACAAGCCGTCTTGAAAGAAGTGATAATAATGAGACAACTTGATCACCCCAATGTTGTGAAGTTCATTGAGTTTGTCGAGACGGAATTATACTTCCACATCGTCCAGGAGTTGATTGTTGGTGGAGAAGTTTTCTCGGCCATCGTCAAATACACTTACTTAAGCGAGGACTTATCTCGCCACATCATCTACCAGGTAGCAAAGGCTATACGATACTTGCACGAGGAGGTGGGCATAGTGCATAGGGATATCAAGCCAGAAAATTTGTTATTCCAGCCCATTCCGTTCACGGCCTCACTTAATCCAATTTCTAAACTCCGTCGTTCAGATGACCCCAAATCAAAGAAAGACGAGGGCGAATTCGTTGCTGGTATTGGCGGAGGAACTGTAGGAACCGTGAAAATCGCCGATTTCGGTTTATCCAAGCAGATTTGGGAACACAACACTAAAACTCCCTGCGGAACCGTTGGGTACACAGCACCGGAGATCGTCCGCGACGAGAGATATTCCAAAGAAGTGGATATGTGGGCTATTGGTTGTGTGCTCTATACTTTATTGTGTGGATTCCCCCCATTCTACGATGAGCGCATTGAGTCGCTTACTGAGAAGGTGGCCCGTGGAGAATATACCTTCTTGGCTCCTTGGTGGGATGAGATCAGTAATGAAGCAAAGTATTGTGTGTCTCGTCTTTTAACTGTTGACCCCAAAAGACGGTACACCATCGATGATTTCTTTGAAGACCCATGGATGAAGAAAATCCAGGATCAGTACAAGAATCCACAACATTATCCTACGCAAACATTCAAGAATCCTACGATCGAACATCTTTCAGGGTTCAGAAATACAGAGTTATACTCCCCAGCTGCTCTGGCTCTTCGTGATGCTTTCGACATTTCAGCAGCTGTCCACCGGCAAGGCGAGGAGGCGGCTTTGAAGAAGCACGGGCTTAATGATTGTTCCCGGGTACTTGAAGAGGATGAGGAAATCGAGGATTTTGCGCCACCGGGTAAAATTCCCAGAGATATGAACAATACTAACGGTTTCGCGTTGGATTTAGGCGGTGCGTCAATCCTCGGACGAAGAAAGCAAAAGCCGTTAGCTGTATGATGACTTGTATTGGGAGCTCCTCGTTTTATTTGCATCAAATTCGGGAATCACGAACCGGATTAAATGAGGTACTTTCGACGAAGAATCGCAAAGAGAATATGTGGCGTTTTGATTGGGATAGATACATTATCGATACACCGATAACACTCTTGAAGGTTTAGGTAACCCAGAGGCGAAATGACATTACGCGTTTAAGAGAATTAGTTAAGGAAATAATAGATTATATAATGATTTAATGACAAGTTTTATTGTGTTTTCCCGATCACGTGTTTGAAATTTGTATCTCGCTTGTTGACGATATATATAGAGGGGGTTGACTGAAGGTGCCACGCTCGATGCGGGCCACACGGCATAAGAAACCCAGACACCAAATATAGAACCTGCACGCAGACATCGGTATACAGTATCCATTCCTTAGCTGTAATCGTTAAACCACTCTCACGAGAGAATCAGCAAGTATTTATTTTGGTTTATATATCAGAATTAAATTAAATAAAATTAAAATACAATAAATAAAAAAGTCAAAAAACTTTTGGCAGGGAAAATATTGAAAGTTTTTAGAATCTAGGCCTCTTCTGCGTGGTGTTTCCAGCTAAATCTCGTCACCAGAAATTTCGGAGCTGCTTAACACCAACAGAATGAAAGAATCCTGGGTTATCGTTGGGTCCATTAAAGTCTCCTCCACTATATGAGAAGCTTCATCTGGAGCAAGATTAGCTTTTTCTCTTTTCACCGGCTAAGCTTTGTCTCGCATCCTTTTATCGAGCCGTGGTTTGAGATGCTTCATCGTGTTCCTTTCGACGATGAAACTCAGAAACATTGAGGCCGCCCTCGGTATTGAGTCCTCTTTTGCTTCTTGTTTTGGCTTTTTCGTCTTCCTTGCAATCTTTTCCTTCTCTTCTGACTCTTTTAATGCCAAAATGTCTTTACAGGCTATTGTACTTACCTTTTCGGCTGCGGTGCCTAGCGCTGATATATAGCCAGCCCCTGGTGTTTCAACGCTCATAAGACTTGTTTTAAGCACTTTCACTGCGTTATCTAAGAAAATTATTCCAGAAGTAAGTGTCTGCCCATTGAAGCTATCTGTTTCTGTTTCTGTTTCTGTTTCTGTGATTTTTCTGTGAAGCTTTTTGATTTTCGAAACGATACTGTGGCGGGGCCACTGAGACCCGATATTCTTGATCACTCGCTCGGAATCAGTTGGCTCCAGAACCGCTCTTAAAAAGCTGCTTTTAATGTTCCTGTCGGTGAATATTTTCAAATGAGCTTGGTGGTAGATATTGATAAACCCCCGTTTCGTGATAAAATGATTGGAATATTTTGCTTTGTGCTTGTTTAACAGTTAAGGTACTCACCATCGCACGCGATATCGGTTCAGGAAAAACCTTTCCAGCGATTCTCTGCTTAATTTCGAAAACTCAACAATGACATATCATTTGAAATTTCTGATTTGAAAACTAATCTCGATAATGAGAATTTGAAAATCCAATAACTGTTTATTTTGCTTTAGTGGAAGTAAAATTCACACCTCTTTGAGTGGAGTTTCTTTGATTTGAAAAAGCTGCAAATGAGCTGACTGTATACTGACGTTTGTGTACAGGTCACATACTTGGTGTCTGGGTTTCTTTTGCGGAGTGGCCCGCATCGAGCGTGGCACTTCCAGTCAACCCCCTCTATATACCGGCGAACTGCATGCATACCCAAAGATAAGCAATTTACACGTGACTTTGATGGAGCCACACGGGTTTGTTTATAAACAAATAAATCCTTAGTTTGAACGTTTTTTTTTCTTGCTTCATTTCTTCGAAAATTCCTTATCCGCGCTTGCAGTGACATAGGCCCCCCCAAAAATTCCCCGAAAATGGTACACATAGCTAGTGCCAACACTGAGTTGGCTTCTTTCTTGGTAGAATTTGATCTTGATTCCATCCTCGAATACGCCAACGCCGCTTCTCGTCTGGAAGAAAAAGAAAACATCAGCCCAAAGGCTCGTCACGAGAAACCTCAGTCGGACTCCCCCCGCTCTCCGGAACTTTTCACCATATTGAACCGGAAATGGGTATCAGAGATGGAGTCTCCTGTCCCCCTCAAGGCACGCATGCTTGCACACTTTGTGGGCGGCGGAGTCACAAAAGAATCTTCTAAATGCTTCCGAATTTCAATCGAAGACTTTGAGTTTAAGTCGATGAATGTTGGAGAACCTCTGTTGACAATTTCGAAGAAGCAAAAGGGACAAATCAAGAAAGGCACCATGCTTTCCATGCACGTTTTAGACCCGGATGACGAGGCAGAGATTTCAGCCGAGATCAACTTTATCACCTCGAGGTTAAAAAAGTGTAAGGCACACTTTGTTGTCTCAAACATGATGTTGGAAATCGACCTTCTTCCAGCTTCAAAGAAAGTGGTTGTGAGTGTCTCTTATAAGGTAGATATCGTGACGCTGTTCTACAGGTACTTCTCGTCAGATATATCTCAAGCGTTGGATCTCTTGTTGAGACCCCAAATAGAGAAATACTCTGTGGAAGGCGAGGAGTTTTATTCAGGATTCGAGTCTTTGTCGAAGGATAACCATTTGTTTTACAAAGTGATCACCGAAAACACGGATCGCATGCCTTCGGTGTCGCAATCTTTCCACCACCCAAGTCTCCAAACTAGACTTCTACCATTCCAGCAGAAAAGTGTTAGGTGGCTTTTGTCGAAAGAAAATGTGGTTTATGATGACAAGACTTATCAGTGTACGCACTCTCCCATAGTTGGCCCTGAGCTTTATCAAGGTTTAGTTAGTTTTCCACGAATTGATCGGGATTGGCTTGCGCACGAAATTTCAAACGTTCTTTCAAAACTTTGTTTTGGCTGGAAACGCGTTCGTTATTCTGGCCAATTTTGCTGGTATAATCGATACACGGGAAACATAATGCTGGAACGACAAGTTGTATCATTTCTCCAAAACTTTTACAAAGAGAGTAACAAGGATACGGTTCCAGGATGCGGACTTTTATCTGAAGAGATGGGGCTCGGTAAAACTGTTGAGATTACCACTTTAATTCAGCTTAACTCTCGCCCGGCCAATGAAGTTGGCGCTTCGATTTCTCTTCAGTTCAAGGATGGAGGCGACTTTAAACTTGTGAAGAAAGCCAAGACAACACTTATAGCGGCCCCCGAATCTATTATTCGTCAGTGGTATACGGAAATCTGCCAAATATGTCCCTCTCTTCTGGTCACTATCTACAAAGGTTTGGGGAAGTATCCGGAACTCAGTAATATTCCTCAATATATCGCTGAGTTTCTACAAAGCTATGATGTTGTGCTTTTGAACTATTCAACGTTGGCGAAAGAAACTGATTACGCGAATTACTCGTCTAGACATAAACCAACTCGTGGAGGTCAAAAGCGTACTAGCGATGAATTGGACGAAGAATTGGGCAATAAAAGACCAAACAAGAGAGCTATTGATTCTATGACACCGGAGGTAGAATCATTCAAAGCAGATTTCCATATACCCGATTTCACGAATCAAGATCAGGTCCTTTTGAGCCAGAAGAAATTCGAGAGGACGGTGGTGACCGAACTTGCAAAGAAAATTGCGCGGAGAGACCTTTCAAGTATTTCCCACACTGAATATTACGAGTCGCCCCTCATGTCATGTCAATGGTGGCGTGTTGTATTGGATGAAGTGCAGATGGTTTCTTCAGGGTCCACAAGAGCTTTTACAACTGCCGCACTCTTGCCCAGATTTCATTCCTGGGGAGTTTCAGGAACTCCAAGTACACTGCCAGCCGTGTTGCAATTCCTTAGATTTCTGCCATTTAATTATGACATTCAAAAGTATTGTTGGAAACTCTTGACTGCACCAGAAACTGGAAATGAAAACTTTGTTGAGCTTTGGCTGTCGCTTGCTATACGCCATACAAAGAACATGGTATATGATGACATCAAACTACCACCACAGCAGAGGGTTCTCCTTACGCTCCCTTTTACAGACGTTGAACAGGACAAGTACAAAGAAATCTTGGAGTCTACCCTCGCATATATTGGTATCAATGATATTAAGGCTGCCACCGAAAAGAAACTTGCACTTGAAAGTTCAAGTTATTCACACTTGAGGACATGGCTACTTAGACTTCGCCAAATATGTGGCAATCTTCAAGTTGGAAGACTTCCAAAACCCCAAACCATTAAAGGAAAGAACAAAACAAGGATATTAGTCAGTGGAGTTAAAGAACTCAAAACTCTTGGAAATGTCCTTGTGGATATGATCGAAAGTGTGGACGACGACGTGAGCGAATCCGAGAAGTCTTTTGTAAATCGTGTTCTTGAGCTTTGTCAAGCGCTTGAATATGTATTCTACCCCGAAAAGGTTATTGAAATTCTCAATATGCTTCTTCTCAAACTTCAGGATTTGATAGAAAATGCTTCCAACAAAACCGACCTCGACAAAGTAAAATTCAAAAAACTCCGGATTACTTTACACAAAAAAGACGCTCTTCCTCGTGACAACAATGCCTATGTATCTGATAGTGACGAGGATCTTGACATGCCCCAGGAACCATCACAGGATGGCAATGCTACCGTGAAAATAGAAGCTGAAGATACTGTGATTGACGATGAAGAAATTTGGGAAAATTTGGCAGAGTTCAAAAAGCTAAAGGAACGTATTTCTGCGGACCAACTTAAACTTCGGTCATGGAGAATTATCGAACACAAATGCTTCTTCTTATTAGCGTCTGCTCACTTCCAGCTTTACGATTCAGAATATCAAGACAAAATTGCTAAATTGAAGGTTTCCTTTGATGCTGTGAACCAGGCTGTGGAGACAGTCAAAAAACTTGGTTTCTTTTCCAAAGAAATATTATCAAACAGTGAGGTAAAACACGACCAGTCGTTACCTAATGAAATTGAACTTGATGCGGAGGAGAAGAACAAAAGTTTGGAGAAACAATTTTATGAACTTGCCGAAGAATGCCGTAAAAACATTCTCAAGCATTCAATCGATGATGTTGAACATGTCACCTCAAAGCGCATTAGGACGAAGGTTATGCTGTCGGTGGACACTTTGGTCAATGATGGTCGCAAGGCTTTTCCTAAAAGCACCAAAAAGTTGTTTACGGTGATCCCTCAAATTAAAATAGCTGGTTTGAGCAAGTCGGTCAGCAACATGAAGTGCAGGCTGTTAGTTAAACAATTCCAAGCATTGGCAACAAAACTCAACCAACAAGCTGAATTAATTAATGATTTTATGGGTCAGCTATTGGCAGTTCTCACGAATCCGTTAACCAGCAATGATAGAGACGCTGATGGTGCAGAGTTTGAGCAATCGGTGCAAGACCAAGAGCGGGCATCATGTTTGATGCTCGTGATTTCTCAGATGTTGATAGATCGTTCCAGCACAGTGCTAGACTCGAAGGCAACGATCACAGAGATTGAAAGGCAGCAGGAGAATGAGTTCAGGCAAGAAGTTCAACGGATAAGCGACAGAAAATTCCTCAAGCAATTGCAAGAGTCGAGAATTAGCGTAAAACCTATTTTCGAAATCTCTATGGAAGAACTAGCCGAAGACGCCAAAATTCTTGATTTGGAGCTCAAAAGTGGCAAAACCGCGGCAGATCACGACCTTTCCGCCGATACTCTTGCAGCACTAAAGTTGATTTTTGAGAACGAGAAAACAGGTCAAAATTTGTTGAAAAAAGAACTTAATTCGACCTTTAATATTGTGTTTAACTCAAGAGTGGAATACTTCCGACAATTACAACAAATCTCAGACTCGGTTCAAAACGACTCGTTCAAGTTTCCGCAAGACAAAGCCGATGCTGACACTTTGGAAACTTTGTTTCAAAACCTCTACCGAAACTTGGAAACTTCTCAAAACAAGCTCACGAGGTATATCACACGCTCCAGATACTTGGCAACACTTCTTCCAGGGGCAAAGGCCGAAAGCCAAGCAGACAATGATCGCGAAGAGATAATTTGTATCATTTGTCAATCTGCAATTACTGTGGGATCTTTGACCTTTTGTGGACATAAGTTTTGCAAGGATTGTCTTGAAGAGTGGTTAAAGAGATCGCCTCATTGCCCAATGTGCAAAGCAGATACAGACGCTACTACTGTTTATGGCTTCACTCAGTACAATGGTAGTTTAAAGGCTCAACATCTTGATGTTGGTCATAGTCATACTGATGGCATCCATCAAGATGAAAAGAGTGCAGTGAATCAAATCTACAAGCAAATCGACGAAGAGACTCTCAGAAAAGTGGAAAGAATGCATTTGGTGAACAGTTACGGGTCAAAGGTAGATCTTATTGTGAAACAGGTGCTTTACTTGCGAAGCCAGGATCCAAACGTGCAGATTGTCATTTTCAGTCAATGGCATGATTTGTTGGTGATTCTCGCATTTGCTTTCGACAAGATGAATATTTCTTACGTCTCGGCAAAGGACTCGCATATCACGGCCAGCAAAAAGACGACCATCGATCCGGTGGAGGCATTCAAGGACCAGTCGAACATTAAGACCTGCTTCTTACTTAATTCTCAAGCACAGTCAAGTGGGTTGACATTGATAAATGCTACCCATATATTTCTTTGTGAGCCGTTGATCAATACGTCAACAGAGCTCCAGGCGATTTCTCGTATCCATAGAATCGGGCAGAAGAAATTAACGACAGTGTGGATGTTTGCCATAGACAATTCCGTGGAAGAAAATATTGTCGCCCTTGGTACAAAACGGAGAATAGAGTACTTCAAGGCCAATGCCAAAGAAAATGGTAAAGTTTCTAACCAAAAGCCAAAGAAAAGTACACTCGTGCTTGAAGATACAGAGATCCGTGAAGCTGAATCTTTTGCGTTGACCTTGAGCCCGACGACCGGGGGTAAAAAAACGTCAGAGACTACGGAGTTCGTTGACGATGCCGATCTCTACAATATTTATTTTGGCATTAAGTCAACATAGACAAGTAAAACCCAGAAATAATACATTTAAAAATTATTAAACACTTAAATAAGCGCCATCATCATACCCCTGGTAAACTTTTCCTTGTTCCGATAACAACACACAAGTCTCCTTGACAACTATTTCGGGGATGTTTAAAGTGTCACTTATCCATTTGACTGGTACACCCTCAAGCATAGAGTTTGCATTTTCGCGAAGAATTGCCAAAATTTTGTCTTGGTTGTTTAGCTTAGAAGAATCACCCACAGGAGAAGGGTTGTCTACAAACAATCCCGAGGAGGACTCTGGCTTGGTACCGGTGAGTAATCCTTCCGCATTTGCGTGGTTGCTAATTGTGTATAACAAGTGATAGATGAGCTCGTTGTGGTCGGTGATTTCACGGATATTTGCGTGTTGAACAGACTTTTTCTTTTGGAATTCTTTCAAAGCACCGGTTGTATAAACATATTTGTTTTCCATTGACTGGTACAACTCGGCTGTTTCGCTTGCAGTACCCAATTTTTCATCAACCCATTTCCGAACTTCCACAGAGCCAGTGCCATCTTCAATAGTGACGGTGATTGCACTAGTCTGGTTATCAACCTTTCTGACCACTCCGACAAAGGATACCATGTTCAACGCCACTTTGTTGGCAAAGAATTCTCCGTCGGGGACGGGCTGTGTGGCATCGTTGATTTGCTTGATAGTAACTGGACTCAATGTGTTTCTTGTTTGCAGCAGACGTTGAGAGCCCTCCATTCCATTGGAGTCAGTATATTGGGCATCAGAGTTAAACCCTCCATCGTTGTAGCTATTGTAATCCATCACGTCTTAATGTATTTAATAATTGAAGAGGGCGATGTCCAAATATGCCCGTGGTTCAGCCATGGCAGGCAATCGAGCCGGGGACGCGCCTCGGTCATGTGATCAGTGGGTGTCGCGTGTCAGTCCGTCTAGATTGGGACTTGTACAGCACTGTCGCGGATTATAGAAACCCTCTCGGACCAGCCCTAATATTGGTCAGAGTTTTTCTGTTCTATTGTTTTAATTATATTGCTCAATAACAAAGGCCACCACACTCCCTTTTCAACAATTTTAGTCTTTAAAGTACCTTCAGGGTTATTATCATTGTAACCTGACTTAGGAATGCCCACTCACTGAATTCTTAACCGCTCGGTAGTCGTGGCGGACCCCTCTACCTTTTAACATAATACTCTTACTCATCCAAGCCATTCTTAAAATCAAATACCCCTATACGGAATTTTCGGGACTAGATCATTTCTCATGAACATATTTCTCGTATTACTTTGACTGCCAGGTGAGGATAATAATGTCAACCTTTTTCTCTACTTGGGCGATATCCCATTATTGCGTTAGTTAATTAATAGCTTGAGTTCTATCCTCCTGTGAGAACAAGTCATAAGGTTCAGTGAACAGTATTTTAGATGACATTGAGTTCCACCTAGATGGATATTCAGGGAGTGCTATTGTATAAAATAACTCGCTATATTGATTTTTCATGTGAATTATGTTAAAAAAAACCCCCCAAATTAATTAAGAGAGTCATTCTATATCCAATCCTATTTAAAGGTTTGAAGTTTTTACTATTTTTATTTAAAAGTGGCTTCATGTATAGAAAATAGTCTCGATTTAGTGAACTAATTAAATACAAAGATTATATATAGTAATAATTGCTTGCATGGGGAGATAAAAACATAGTCATTAATTTCATTTCGATTCTATATAAATGATTATGGAATTACATTAGGATGTGGAGCGAATTCCAACGCAGCCTTTTCATTAAAAGGCCCACTTAGATTTTGATCTGATCTTCTTGCCGTAGAAGTAGAATAAGAATGGCACAGGTATCATAACAGCAGATATGCATCCCAATAAAGTGGCAGCCCACTTGATCTGCATTCCTTCGAACATTTGGCGAGCAAAAAGAGGGAATGCAGCACCAAAAGCAGATCTCAAGAATGTGTTTCCTGCCAAAGCAGAGGCAGCGAAAAACAAGTAACAGTCAATGATGTAGTTCAAAGAAGGCAAGAACAAAAGAATGAGACCCATGCCAATTGGCGCAGCTCCGATCGTTGGTACAATCCAGTGGACTTTCTTAGGGTAACTTCCAGACCAACCAAGCCAGAACAACCCAACTGTGAAGGAAATAGCACCGATCATCATGGGTGGTAATCTTTCCTCTGGGATAGGCTTGCCTCCATTCGCCTCTAATCTTTTAACAAATCTTTTCTCCATTAAAATTCCAATCATTCCTCCCATGAAAACACCAACAAGCATCGAAAGATAAGGTAACTCAGCAACACCCATCTTAATATGGTATTCACCTTGGAAGATTAATGGAACAGCAGTTAAGAACAAATACAAAAGGCCGTAAATGAATGCATTGTGAAGAGAAACCAAAAACAAGATCGGCTCCGTGAACAACATCTGGATTGGACGGGTAAGGTTCTTCTCGACGATTTCCTTAATGGAGAGCTTGACTTCCTCGTGAGGGGCACCGATTCCCCAGTTACCAGTTCTTCTTCTCAAGGTTTCTGCCTTCTCTTCCAAAATAATTCCATGATGCGTTTCTTTAAGAAGGCACACAATAATCAAGGTCGAAAAGCCACCAATAATTCCAGTCAAATACGACGTCCATCTCCAGCCCAAGTGGGGGTTCTTTACTGTAAATCCACTAATAATTGGTGCAAGCATAGGCCCTCCAAACACAACCATGGCAAAAATAGACATGGCCTTACCACGAGCACGCGCTGAAAAAATATCAGACATTGAAGCAGGGGCCACGACTAAAGGGGCAGCACCGACAAAGCCGGCAAAAAATCTGCAAATCATAATCGTTTGTATGTCCTTTGCGGTCGCAGTAGCGAACGAAAAACACGTAAAGCCAAATATGGAGGGTGCGAGAACGGATTTTCTACCGTACAACTCCGAAAGAGGGCCCCAAATTATAGGACCTGAAGCAAAACCAAAGACGAAAAGAGACGTTCCTAGCGTCGCCACGACAAAACCAACATGAAATTCTTTCATGATCTGAAAAGAGCCGAGGGAGAACATGGCGGAACCCAAAGTGATAGACAATGCACTCAATGCCACGTTAAAACAAATACGTAGCTTCGTAATGAGTGGCCAGTTGTGTGGGAATTCAGGGTCATTTGGCCCATCGTATGCGACTAGATAAGGTTCCCTGTCTGGAAGAGCAGCAGGGTAAGGCTTATTTGCACCCATTTTTGGTAATGGCTCTTTTGAATGAGCTGCTTCTTCATATAGTTCGTTCATACTGGAGAGTTTGCGGCTGACTGTTCGTGCGAGTGACTCCGCTGTGAGGGATTGACGTTCCAAGTCGTCATTGACGACAACGTTTTGCCCTTGAATATCGCCAACGAATGTGTGGATGGCATAGTCGTTATCCTCATTCAAAGTGGATTCGGGTTCGTGCTTCGAGTGATGCTCCGATGTGCTTGAGTGCTCTGATGTTGCAGTCATTTTTGGAAACGAGAAAATTCAATGATATAAACCAGTAGTAAAACCCAATAGTGCTATTGATCGTTATGCAGAAATCGGATTACCGATAATGTCTTTATGGTAGATTGGGTAATCAATGCTTTTAAGGGGCTTCGAAAATTAAATAGTTTAAAGCAAACAAGGAATTGAATGATTCGGATTGGGGATCGGATGGTATTTATAACTGGGCCCCTCGGTGATAACTTTGCAAATGGCAATCCCCCCGCGGCATCATGCGTAAGTCAAGCGGCGATGCGACGGCCGGCAGAGTCTTCGGATTTTACATGCCGAAACTTCCCGCGCTGTGCGTGGGGGTTATTTAGAGCCGAGACGAAAGGGCCACCTAACCACTATGCTTTAATCAGTGAACCCATTCCCGTATTACTAATTGCATTTCTGCACATATCATTAAGGAACTAATACACTGAGCCCTCATTCATGTTACATTTTTATCTGTGATATGCGTGATATCAGCAATTATTAAGAGTCGAGCACTTGTTTCTTCTAAGTTCATCATGGAAGAAGTTTCTCAAACTGGCTTTTAAACCGAACTAGTAACTATTATAATAAGTATACTATTCACATAGTGAAAGCTCCAAATTTGAAAGGGGATGCATCATATTCCACCCCGGCAATTCAATAAGTAGTATTAGTAAGACTTCTGATGCTGAATCTATCAAACCCCAACTGGTTGGCCTGTATGAGGTTGATGTGTGCCCAAAAAAAAATGTGACCCGCAATGCCGCATTAGACCTCGGCCCCAAAGGGTCACTTTGCCGAGATCTCAGAATCCACGTAAATGATTTATTAGCATAATTAGTTCATTCTTCTCCTTTCGTTTCCGGAGAAGTAAAAACAAGTGAAGGGTTGTTGTCAATAAAAGCCAAAGAGCAAGTATCTAGAATTGGAGAGAGTTCGAGTATTTTATGGTACAAAATTTTAACGATGCTCCAAGTTGTATATCTCCGAAGAATATCCTGCAGGATACGGCTGAAGCCATTCAGGGTTCGGTGCTCGGCAATGAAATGTGAAAAGTTGCCGATGCACATGCATACGGATTTCTTATTTTAGGATTTTCGAATGGCACCGCCCATTTGATGACTTGCATCCTCGGAACGGAAGTATTCTACGTTCCGGTAATTCGCTTCTTCTTTTCCTTCGTATATTGTTGTTTTTACTCCGTTTCCCTCTTTATTTCTGGTACATATCCGACAAACTTAGAGGGAACAATTTAAAAAAAAAAAAGCTTTTGACTGGGCAAAAAGCCTGTACAAAAAGCAACACCACGGGTATCATCTCGATTTTTCTGATTCCGGAACGTTCGAGAGCAGAGCCGCGCAATACGCGCTTCGAATGAAAAGAATGTACGGGTCTCTTACAAAGACTGGAGCGCGACGTGGCTCACGATAAATCACCCAACTCCCGTATTTCAATTAATTTTACGATGGACTCAATAAGTATATCCAGTTTCATCACGATTTTACAAGAAAGAAAAAAAAAAAAAAAAAAAAAAAGCGAAAACATTCCTGTTAACTATAGTAGAAATTTTGGGTTCGGCATTTTATGTATCGATTCAGGGTTATTTTTGCCATGCCAATGCATGGCTAGACGATTAACTTGAAATTTTTGCATTTTAAGTTTCAAACTCTACACCTATAAGCAAGATCCATAAATGTGATGACATGGTTATTCTGCAAAAAAAAAAAAAGCATATTAATATTTGGCTTTGATGTTCTCAGTTCTATTAAGAGTTAGAACTCGCGAGGGTATATTACTTTCATTCATTAAGATCTCCTTCTCTCCGTTGCGGTAGAACTATGTTTAAAATGTCTCCCGCCCCACCAAGTGATACTAGTACGAAATAGCGTCCCTAACGTAATCATATTTATGGACTTATAGGATTAGTCTATCACAAAACCGAAAATTCTAAATACAGTGCCTATTGCTTCTAAACCAAATCCAATAAACCCACACGCGTGCTTGACCGAATCTGGATGGCCGCACCTCATCTGACCGCAACAAGAAAAAAAAACGAATTGAAAAAGACCAGAAAAGACCAACTACTAAAAAGAAGTCTTATCGATAAAACCTAATTGAGAAAGAAAGCTCGGTATTGTGCTCCTTTCCTAAGCACCATCATTCAATAAGAAATAAATCAACACAAAGCAATCACAAATATCCAAAATGGTATTGCTATGGCCGTGCTGGCCGCGATTACCCCCACATAAACATGCTCCGCGTCTTTCACTCCAGCCGTTTGTCGCGTTTTTCGATACTTCACCGGCATCCTTCATGCCAGTCTGAAAGACTACACCGCAAACCCCAAAACGCAAAGGACATTGCTTTATCTCTATATTGATGGTGGGAAGAGCAGCAATGGAAATAGACAAGGATGTATCGCATCAATCTTTGCCGACATCAAATGAAACCGAATCTCCTTATACTAAGGCAAACGCGTCTTCGAAGCGTGGTACGAATGTGACCAATAATAAGACGCTGACTCCACTTGAAGTTATCGAAATTGATGATACACAAGCTGAAGATGAAGAAGTCGATTCCAATAAAGCAAATGATATACATAAACCTTTAAAGAGCCCAGTTTTGGCCATAACTGACACATCCAAAGATACCAAGGCTATCAGTAACAAGAGGAGGAAAAGTACTGACACGGGTACGAATCAGTTTTTAGCAAAGAAAAAGAAGCAATCGCAACTCGATTTCTCGGGACTAAAAGGCACAGGCCCAATAACCTTGAACTTGACGCCAATCACACCAATCTCTCCCCGAACGTTAAAACCTCAGACCACCTCTAAGTTGAACGATCAAGATATCATTGAGGTATCTGCGAATTCTGCTTCCAATTCGAATGAAAGCTCTTCAAAGATAAATGAAACAGAAATCTCAAAGAGTGTCAGTTCTGGACAGAGACACATTGAAAATGCTGCCCCAAACACCAACAAACTTTTCGTCAAAATCCCGGTCAAGAAAACTTCCGGTGCCGACACAGGCAAGGGTGTGTCAATCATGAGATTTAATTCTTCCTCTACTGGATCGTCAACCGGAGGTGATTTTTCTTTCAAAAGCAAGAATATTACTTTTAAATTAAAACCTGTTATAAGCAGAACCACAATAATCCGCGAACGGGGTAAGCTTCTCAGGTCAAATCCCGGGCCTCTTGTTTCTTTAAATTACGACCTTTACGACGATAATTTAATTAATGCACCCACAAACGAGTCAGTAGAGGGAGAAACTTTGGCTTTCGGATTTCCAATCAAGAACAAGCCGTGGCTTTTTGACTTAACCTACATCATTGCATTTCTCAGCACCTTTAAACAAGTTATACAAATAGGTCCATTGGGTCCAGCGGACTTTGAAAGCGGATTGGGTCTTCAAACTTCTGAAGACAATCTGAATTATGCGGGCGCTGTAAGGACATCCGATCTTAGTGCTTCCTCTGCCATGGATCTCCTTTTCCGAAGATTATTGGCTCTTGTTCTCAATCGTAAGAAGCCTATTGCTCGTGATGGTCAGCGCTCGGCATTACAAGAACTTAAATCCAAATACATTACATTCGGACTTCCTCTGGAATGGAGAGATGACTCCAACATTCACGTTACCAATAGTATTGAATGCAACGTTGCAAAAGACAGGGTTGACAATACTAAGCCAGACATTTCACCCGATGAAACCATCGAGTTTGAAGGACCACAGGAGCTTTTAAACCCCTTTCATGAAGTCGGGTTTGAAAAGCACGGCATTATGGGAATCGAATCACCTGACGACCGATGTATCATGATGCGCTGTTTAGTAACATGGTGTTTGTCTGAGAGCACGAGCATCAAGCAATATTTTTCTGATGCAGTGAATAAGCAAGATGCTTCTGGTGAAAGAGATACATCATATGCTTCGCGTGCTATTCTTCGAGGCTTCGCTCAAACTGTCGAAATGAAAAAGGATTTAGACCGCAAATTTTCCAAAAAAAGCAAACAAAAAACGTCTAATGAAATTACTGATACAGCTCCGATTTATTTCGATCCAACATCAGATCCATTGACGCACCCCCTATCATTTCGGTTCAACGAATTTGTTGTGGGTGACTGTGGGTTTCATATCGGCAGATTCTATTTAGTTAGAATGGCGGATTCCGCAAGCGGGAGAGTGTCATCTTTAGATCAAATGCGCAATTCAACAAAGGACTTTGCCAGTGTCCGGCTGTCTTCTCCTTCTAGTTTCGCCTTGTACGTGGAAGACGTGCACTCGCTCTTGGCAGGATCTTTGGAAGAATATGGGGTTGAATTCGACAGAGATGGCAAAGAAGTTGAATCTGATTTCCACGTCGAAGAGTCCCAGCACTGGTACTGCGTTGCTTCATCTTGTGAAGAATTGGAAAGTTTTCTTGACCACCTTAGCAACAAGTTGGGCATCTCTAAAGCTTCTTCGAACGCAATACTGCTTAGTAGCGTCGCATACAAACCCACCTTACACATGTATAATTATTTGAGCCTGATTCTTCCAATGTTGAGAGAGTATGAGCATTTGAATGCTTCATCTGTTGGTAAGACAAGGGCTTCTCGCAGAAAAAGAGTTGAATATGTCGCTCAGCCTTTATCGGATCATGAAGAATATCTCGGTGGCCGTGGGGACGATGACTATTCTGACCCAGAAGAGCAAGATGACGAGTATCTCGATTAAATTCTCGTAATATGATAGTTATTTTTATTCAGTAATATACATTATAGTTGTTGAGGAAGGAAAAAGAGAAAAAAAACTGTATCTTCTGTTCCACCCATATACACGTCTGGGCGAAGAATCTTGTAAACGTACTTAGATAATCCATCGAGTCGAGTAATTTATAGTGGCAGACAACCAGAACATTTGGCACGAATCATAATTTTTGAGCTCCCAACATTAGCTCAATTTTTTGTTTCACAAGTTCTTCATTCTCTTTGAAGAATTCCGCCCTTCTTGCAGTTTCCTCGCTATATCCCTCCTCACTTTTGAGTGCCTTTAATGTATCAGATTGGCTTTCCAACCAGTTTCTCAAAAACGTGACTGGGTCTTCGCTTAGTTCGCGGTAAAACGTTTCCCTCGAATTGACATTTTGCAATGCAGCAATCCCCAAAGAAATCCTCAGGTTCAAGAACTGCACATGCTCGTCAGACTTCGACATGCTTTCGAAAGCACTCTTGTTCTCCTCTATGATTTCCTTCTGAATTTTGCTCATGCTCAAAGGTAACTCGATGGGAATGTCAATAACAACTTCGCCGAGAGTGGTGGATTTTGTTGTGACGACCTCATAGTCGAGGATAATTGGTTCCCTAGGGTTCAAGTGAGGTTGAATTAATTTGTACAAATCCTTGAATTTGAAAGCATCAACTTTCAACAAAGACTTTAGGGTATCATCAGCTTGAACGGCCGAAATGTCATTGTCATCATCATCTTGAACACTCATGGTTTGATTGGAGATACTGGAAGCGGATACAGCTGGGACCTTTGTGAAGTTAGTCGACTTTTTGAACAAGTCTTTATACAACACATATTGCCATATGTGGTAGACAAGCTCTTGTTGAGACGATTCTCTTCTACCTGTGAACTCGGCCATTTGTTTAGACAATACTAATTTAGAAGAAAAGTCTTTGACCAAGATTGCAATTTTGGTGCCTATGTTGAAGACTCCGGGGCGCTTTATGTCAATTCCATCAAACAGGTACTGAGAAGAGCCATTTTGAGCATTGTCCTTATTTGCGTTTGGGCCTTGACCCGAAATAGAATCCCTCCATTCAATAACATTTGAAGGATTTCCCTGTAAGTTTGGGTAGTCGCCATTTGGGACAATCTCCACCGACAACCCTGAAAGAAATGACGAGAATTTTACTTTTTCGACATTTGCATTTTGTTTGTTGTCAGGGATAAATCTACCCTCGATGCGAAGAGTCCATGAAGATTCTTGGTTTGGGTGTTCGTTTATGGAAGCACCTTGGTCCACTTTCTGCCAAGGCATGTTTTCACATGTGTTGTAAACAAACACACGTAAGGTGCCTGTCTCCTTCTTGGTGATGTGCGGTTGAATCGAAGCCGCTTGAACCGATTGGAAGTCTAAGCTTTTCTGAGCAATAAGCAAGTCCAACTTCTTCTCGGCATCTTGGAGCTTCTTGTACCATTCTAAGTTGGGAACCTTGTCATACAACTTAGCTGGAATAGACACCTCGGTCGGCGTATAAGAGATGGCTGGTACTGGTGCGTTCACCTGATGAATCTTTGTTGGTGCATCTGCTGTAGATGCGGACTGGTTTTGAGCTACCGGGACGGCTGATGGACCCATGATGTGAGCTTTATGCGACGTTTGGGGAAAGGTATAAAATGAGGTGGACGAAATGTTTATACGTTTCGCGACTCTCTAGCCTGACCTGCATGCGTAGTGGTCGCCTAAAGAAGATGGGCCTCCATCAAGAGGGCTGAAATTAATGAAGAAAGCTATGCCTATGATGTTAGCTTGGATATAATTTGTGATAAATAGCCATGAGATTAGATTTGCGAAAGAAAAAAATCTCCTTTTATCCTTTTTGCTTTATTTTCAACAAAGATTTGGGGTGTATGTCAGGTTGCGGTATTGCCTTGGAGCTAGGCAGCTGTATCCTCATAACTTTAGGTTTCAGATTGTAAGAGGACTTTCAAACTCTTGATAGAACAAAAATAATAGAAGAAACTGAAAAATTCGCTTCCCTATAAATCTGAAAATTGGCCGTTGGAATGCGTTCCCTTGGCACACGCCCCGCAGTCTATGAGGGATGGCAGCCGTCGCGGGTGTGAAGAATAGGTGCGCAGCTCATGATTCAGTAACAAATTAATACACATGAAAATTCAAGTGTAAGAACCATATTTCCATATTTTAATTCTAGTAATATATTGGCCAAGAATATAAAGATACCAAAATTCAAACATATTCTCCGTAAAATTACTTGATTAAACAAGGCTCAATTCCTGGAGAATTACGATAATGAATTTCGCTGGTTTTTTCTTGTTGGGTCCGCGTCTCAGAATCAGGTGAGGTTCGCAGCAGCCATCTTTCCCTACAGGTGCGATCAGCTCTGGAGAAGTCTATCATCTCATATTGATCTGTATTCTCCTTATGATACCCCCAACTTCTCAAGGAGTGAAGGTACGAAAGCGGAAAATCAAGACTGGGGTTTCAAATGATGCCCAGCGCAATGCCCGTAACGTTATTCGGAAACGGAAGCAAGACTTACTTCGCCGCATCAATTACACCTCGGTTTTCTCTGTGGTGCTTCTACCCTTGGGGGCCCTCATTTACTTAATCCATGGAAACTTTAGTTTTATCCCGGTCAATTTGAGAACTTTCTGGTTTTGTCTTGTTTATTACAACTTTACCATGCTTGCATTTACAGCGGGGTACCATAAATGCTATTCACATTCAACTTTCCGGCCTAAGTATACACCCATCCATGTATACTTCAGTATATTTGGTGCTAGTATGGGAGTGGGGCCAATAAGGACTTGGGCTGCAATGCACAGGGCACATCATCAGTACACTGATGATCCTGAAAAGGATCCTCATTCGATAAAGCGGGGATTTTATTGGGCTCATTGTGGTTGGCTTTTGAAGAAACCAAAGACCACTGTGTTCTACCGAGACTTTGTCGAGCATGAGTTTCCCTCGAAAATTGACAAAACTGCTTCTCAGCTCGATGAATCCACTTCTTTGATTTCATCTCCTCCTTCGGAGATAAATCTCGAATTTGAAGAAAGCGATAGCGAATCCGCGCAAATCAACGCAGAAAGAGCTCAAAGAGCCCTAGGTACGCTCCAGTGGATTCTTTGGCAGGAAAGATGGTACGTTTTCTTTTTTATTCTCACTACGATTGTTATTCCTATACTGGTGTGTGTTCTCTTTTGTCAAGATTCTTGGGTAAATGGTCTTATATACCCTGGTATTTTGAGAATGTTCATTTGTCAACAGCTGATGTTCAGTACTGAGTCTATATGCCACTTCAGAAGCCTCCAAGTGACTATCCCATCCCAACCTTTTAATGATAAAAATTCGCTGGTCAACTGCGCTAATCCTTTGGTAACGTTGCTCAGTTATGGACAGGCTCTGCAGAATTACCACCATGAGTTCCCACATGATTACAGGGTATCATCACTGGTTTGGGCTTTTGATCCTACAAAGTGGTTTATATTTGTTTTACTGCAACTTAGATTAGTTGATGATCTTGCCAAGGCACCTCAGAGCTTAGTTGTCCAGTTACAGATCCAACAGCAGCAACATGTTTTAAATCATTTAAAGTCCCAATTAAATTGGGGAACCCCCATCTCTAAATTACCAATGATTGCCACCAAAGATTTTAGAAAACTATGCAGCTCTGAGTCTTCAAATAATCGGATTTACATCGTCATTCAGAACATTATCCATGATATCACGCCCTTTATGGACCAGCACCCCGGGGGGTTGGCGCTTTTAAAGGCTTCACATGGTAAAGATGCTACAAAAGCATTTTATGGAGGAGTATACGGTCATCTGACAGCAGCTGTCAATCTTCTAGCAACAATGCGAATTGGTGTACTTGATGTGGGTAATGATGAGGATGTATGGAGAAGAGTTGCGCGGGAAGAGAGCCAGAATGGTGATGAGGACTCCAGAAGAAGTACTCATTATAAGAGTGCAGAAGCAGCCTGAAATACTAAAACATAATTCTACATGGCTTCGTTTCGAAATCCCCCTGTACAATTCAGCCGTTTGGTGAACATTACTTTGGTGCAATTGAGGCCACAGCCAAGGTTCTCGCTGCGGAATTAACCGTGTGCGCGCAGTGGAAGTCGCAGGCGATTTTCCGATTCAGGCTCGCGATCATCCCACGAAGACTACTCTCAAAGGATCAACTCACATCAATGACCCCGCTGCTTTTCCACATAACAGACTACCGAGGCGCTACTGTTGAGGACCTAGATATTCGCCCGGCTATCTCTGTAAACCCTTCGACGCCCCTCAAGAGAGCTTTTGAAGTTGCTTTCGAAAATGAGTTCACTTTTCTTCCAGTCATTCACGAAAAAAATAAGAGATTGCTCGGGGTAGTGAGACTCCTGGAACAGAAACCTGTGGATACTACTAGTGCATCTAAAGAACCTCTCACCATAGAATACATGCATTGGTTCAGTCAAAAGGCGAAGGAAAGGTACGCTAAGGAAGATGTCAAAGATAGCACAACCACGCCATTGAACTCCAAGATCCTCAGACCTCGGTCCTCAGGAGGCAAGAACTATAGGGTGTTGACTCCCTTGACTCCTTTAGAAGAGTTAGGCAAGTTTTTTAACTCTGGAAACTACTTTGCGATTATCACTAACGGAGAAGGAAACTTGGTGTACGGTGTAGTGACTCCAGAAGACTTGGGTAAATACGAACACTCCAGACCCCGCTTATAAAGAGCTTCTTACACTTTTCATATATATAATTTCATTTAGAGACAAGATGATTTATTTTAATATAGGCTGATTATTGAATTTTAAGCACTAACTTTCCAGAAGTCTTTCGTTCTTCCAAATCCTTTGTAGCCTGTGCATACTCCGACAAGAGATACGTCTTGTAGATTGTAACATTGACAATTCCTTTGGCCAAAGCCTTTTCCAAAATGCCAGTATATGCGTCCCATTCTTCTTCCGTTTGAATCGAAGCGAACAATTGAGGTCTGGTAATCTTTAAATTCTTAGGGCTCAATCTATTCAAGCTGAAGGGGGGAACGACGCCACTTGCATTTCCGTAACTTACCAAGGTTCCTTTTCTTCCCAAGGATGCAAAAGAAGCTTCGAAAGAGTCTTTCCCTATACTATCAAATGAAGCACGAACTCCTGCGCCTTTAGTTATCTCCGTCACTTTCGTGACAATATCATCGTCAGACTTAATCAAAAACTCTGCACCTGCTTCTTTGGCGATTTGTAACTTCTCGTCGGTGGAGGCAATTGCGATCACTCTTGCGCCAAGGGAAGTGGTGTATTGGGTTAAGATTTGGCCCACTCCTCCTGCAGCAGCCCAAACCAAAATAAAGTCATCCTTCTTCACCTCATAGGATTCTTTTGGGAGGGTAATTGCTGTCAATCCCTGGAGTAATATCGCAGCCCAACGTTTCAACTCTTCATCCGTAGTCGCTTCCGGGAGCTTCTTTATCTGTACGGTTTTGGCAGAAATCTTGGTGTACTGTGCAAATGTTTGAGAGGAGAGATAGGCAACCTTATCCCCCACCTTGTAGTTGGAGACTTCCTCGCCAACAGCAGCAACAATACCAGTAGCTTCCCTGCCAAATATATGAGGGAATTGAGTAGGATAAATTCCTTTACGGAAGTAGGCATCGATGAAATTAACACCTGCGTACTTGTTGTTGATAATAATCTCTTGAGGTCCGGTGATCTGTGGAGCTTCGATTTCCGCATATTCAATGCCACTCGATGATTCTGACGCCTGTCTTGCTAACGAAACATGGTGTGATTTGGGGATAGACATTATGGAATTCGTACTAGTATCTTCCTTTTTATTTTGGGTGGAGTAAAATCAATGCAAATTTAGCCTTCTTATATACTCCATATTCGGGCCCAATTTGATCCACAGTTCTGCACAATTGCTTAAAAGGCTTACTAATTCTTCGTGCGCAGCGTGGCTCCACAAGATACGAGCACGGAACCGACCATGCGTATCGCGTCCTTATCGTATTCACATAACCTAGGCTGAAAGGTCTCTTTTTGTATCCCACCACGAAAAATGCTGTCTCTCAAATAATAATAAATATAATGGAGAATTTCCAATAACCCTTGAGCCTTGACATTGTTTAAAAGCCAGAGTGCCATGTACCCATGTGCAGCCAGACTTTATAGTTAAACTCAAGCTGTGGGCCGGGCACCACACTTATTCTTTCCGCATGCTGCCATTACCAGTTTTTTTAAAATTTGTTTCCTTTTCTGTTCCTTTTTTGTTCCTTTTTTTTTTTCGCCGCTCCTTGAAACTTCTCGGATATCATACAAAAGTAGCCACAGTTCGTAGAGACCACAGGATTGGGCACACAAGACAAACTCAAATTATTTTTCATGCGTACCCATTAACTATCTCCCGAAGATTTTTCTTTTGAATAATACCGAGTTCTCCGTTTATCTAAGTTAAATCATCGTTTCCGCATCGATGGAAATTGCTTGGTCGTAGGCTCTTTTTTTAAATGCTTCTTTGCTTGCTTAGCAAGCGTTCTCTCTGCACTATCACCGTGCTGTATTTTTTTTCCTTCGAGTCCCTCTTTATACGCGTAGCTCAAATTAATTCTGTTATTCATCAAAATAGCTCCGCTCAAGCGTTCAATCGCTCGATCGCTACTCTCGAAATCACCAAATTCGATGAATCCGTAGCCCTTAGAATGCCCTTTATCATCTCTGACGATCACCGGCTGGTTGATAAGATTCCCAATGGCAGCAAATGTGTTTTGGAGGTATTTCTCATCTACCAATTGGTGCAAATTCTTAATGAACAACTTCGCACCAACCCCGGCCACTTGTTTTAAATCTGGCGCATTCGAGCCAGATCCCAGGGGGTCTATCTTCTTCATCTTTAGCATACGTCCAAAAAACCTCACTCCACGAAGAACATTGATCGTATATCCCGCATCCTCAGCAGTTCGAAACTCGACAAACCCAAAGCCTTGGTGTGTCCGTAGAACTCTATCTTTGGGGAGGTTGAGCAGTTTCACCGGGGCGACCTGGATGAAAAGTTCGTATAGAAGAGCTTCTGTGACCTGCGCGTCTAGGTTACCAACATATATGGTAGCATTTATGTTTCTCTCGTTCTCTTGAGGCTTCCTAAATACGTTCATTTGGAATTATCTGATGTTTGTGTGGGTCGGTATATATCTGGATTGGTTATCTGGAGAGGTCATCTCGCGCGGTGCAGGTCAGTCCCAGAGAGTTTCCAAATTCCTACCCCGTTGAATTTTAGCAGACAAAACAGAAAGAAATAACAACCTAGTAATTGTTATTTCAGATATATAGGTTATTTGAATATATGTGATTTCTTCGAAGCAAAAATACAATTTGGTTTTTGAAGTTAAAAGGTTGCATTTTCCTACTCAATCATTTTTTATAGTGACGCCGGAACACTGCCTGGAAGTACAATAGCCCCAGCAATTAATTCTCGCTCGCGATTTTATCTTTGGTAGTTCGAAGTTCTTTGTTCTATAATTCTTGGGGCGCCTTAGATGACTCTTCGTCTGGGGCATCATCACTGTCTGAATCGGGGCTATCTTTTGAAGTCAGGCTTGAATCGGAGTCTGAAGTGTCATCTGAGTCCAGATCTGATTCTGAGCTTGAATCTGAGCTAGAGCTGGAGGATTCATCCGAGCTTTCGCGCTTGTTTAGACCATATCCATACATTCCAGAAAAGTCTGCTTCCTCGACTGGAGTAAGAGAGACGTAAATTTTAGGAAACTCAAGCACAATTTTATCTTTCAATGCGGTTGCAAGAGTGTCATTGGGATCCAACGGTATGAGAGAAGTTTTCTGCAGAACCAAGCTGACACAGTTTTCAAGGTAGAAATGGAGTTTTTCTTTGTCAAGTGTTTCTTCGTTAAACGATTTGGTCAAAACCGATATAGGGACCGCGTCTTTCACGGCGGTGGTTTCTTTGAGGCGAAAGCTTATGAATGACTTCTTTGGTGCTGCATCATTCTCAAAAGGCATCCATTCCACAGTCCATGTGAACGCACTCGCCTTCTTATCATATCCGGACTTGTTTTGCGTGCTCCGTGACATGCCAGCAGGAAGATGAATTATTAGAGTATTTTCTCTCTTGATGGAAGTCGCAGTGACATTGGGGAACACTTTTCTGACCAATCCCATTCTGGGGTCTTCCTGGTTATGATCGTTCAATCGTGGGCGTTTAACATTCTTAGTTTGGTTGAATGTTCTTTTAAAAACGTTCTTTGCGTTCTCTTTGAGATCGGATTTGCCAAGAGTGATCCTTCGCTCAAAGTTTAAAAGGTAATTGTAATCCCTGTTTACCAAGGCCTGGTTCGAGCCAAGGTCATTATTTGGTATGAATCTCGTAGGATCCACCGATCCAGTACACTCTGTTCGGAGCTTGTGTCTCTTCACACATTCTAGAGAACACGTTTTCGACTCACATGCGGGGCATGTATACTTAGCTTCATTTTCTAGGCAAATGGAGCACAGTTCTGATGACATTAAATATAGATTTCTAGTTATTCTTTTTCAAGCCGCAAAAGTATGAGGTTGTTATAAGTATATTTTCTGGTTTATTAAGTGGATCAGGGACTCGAAAGTATGACAATTGGTAGATGAGGTATGGTAAGATGAGGTGGGCGATGAGATGCTAGGCGCATAAGCAGGCATCCCCATATAGCTACGCGACAGTAACTTCGGCTTCGTGCGAGAAAGAAGATATCCAAATAATTCAGAATAGAGACAAGATTTTATTATATCAGCCATTAATTGAACTTTACCTTGTTCGTATAATCCTCTTATAAGCAATCATCCTTTTTAATTGTATACTTATGAAAAGATGTTTTTGAACGTATTCCTCTTTTCAGAACTTGAGAGCCTCCCACTGTCGTACGCTACAAAAATACATGAGCGAAGACTTTCAAAAGCTGGGCAGGTAATAAAAGAAAAACACTCAAATATTTAGAAATCTCCAACATTACTTATATACAATGCTGTTTTTCCTTCTTTAGATTTTCCTTGTGGCGTTCAAAAATTGTATGGAAATTATACCAACTTGAATCCAGTACACCAGTACACCATGGTGGAGGAAATATTTTTCGGGCCTCCAGATTCAATCTAAATGAGTATTCTGACTGATATTCCAGCACCGAAAGTACCGCTTTAACCATGTTCCACAAGGCTAGCATATTTAGACAGTCTATGAGGTGGGCATCCACTAAAACAGCTGGAAAGTCCGATAAAATTCCTGTTCAACTATTACAAGACTGCTTGCCTTTGGGTGTCACAGGACAGATCGTGAGAGTCAAGCCAGCATACATGAGAAACTTCTTGCATGTTGGCAACAAAGCATGTTACCTTTTGAAGGATCAAGAACCAAGAATACCAGTTGTTGAAAAGTCGCGTGCTCCAACCGTTGTCGTGAAAAAGGTGCTGGTCGAAAAGAAACCTGTCCAAGAAGAGACTGTGCCAGTCTTGTCGTTGGACGACTTGTCAAATTTGTTTACAAACTCAAGAGCTGCAAGAGCTACCGAAGCTTCTCCAAGTCAAGGCTTTACTGCCCAAGCAGCCACTTCGTCATACAGTTTGGCTGAATTGGGTGATAGTTTGCCTACCACATTCACTATTAACTCACCTGCATTCCCAATCACCAAAGACTTCCTTGCTACCACTATATTTAACTCCACAGGAATAGAGATTCCTTCTTCTGCCATCATGGTGAAGAATGAAAAGGGTGAGAACGTTGTCGAAATCGAGACCCCGGGTCGTTACTCTTGGGTTTTCCTGGTGTCTGGCCAAACAGGTACTCTTCAAAGAAATCTTAACATCCAATAAACTTGTATATATATTGTGTATGTGCGAAGCTCGGGTTATGCTTCAATACCAATCAAAATTATGGAAAATTCAACCCCACGACGTTCATGTCTCAGACTTATGTGAGTATTCGTAGTTCTGTATTATCCGGTTTCTGGGACTGTTTGCGGCTATTGCACAATAAAAATACCAAAGTTTTATTTTCTGTATATTAAAAGGGGATTGAAGAATGACTAATTCTTTCATTCGTTTTTTTAATGGTGTTTATATTTATTGTGCAAAGAGTTAGTGCAAGAACATTATTTAATTTTAGTGCGATTTAACTAACTTTTCGCAGATTGCTAAACTAGCCCGTAAATTGCCATCATGAGCCTACGTTCAACAGCAGCACAACTGTCAAGAATTCTGAAACCAGGCCAGAATAAAAAAACCTTTCTCAACCCTCTTGGCAAGAAAAATATAAAAAGCGGAAGCTCAAGTCCAAAGAAAAAGACAAATGCCGATCAAAATTTGAGCCATGACCCTTTAGAGGTGTCGGAGCACAATATCCAAATGGATTTCCACCTTCGAGATGCATCTTCCATAGTAAATGCAATCGATCAAGTGTTACACAGTCAGTGGGCTGAGGGTACTCTTTTTCATGATAGATATTTCAGCAAAGAGGCGAAATTATATTGCGAGAATCCATCAGATTTGCTATTTCTGCTAAGAGGAATTTCGATGGAGACCAAAGCAGACATCATTAAGTACAGAAACCTGCAACTACCAAGTAGTGGGATGATCACTGTTAACCAACTATATACCTTGTTTGAGTCGAGAGGTAATACTTTTGTTGATCGCAGTCTAGAGCTCTTCACTAGAGAAGGCCAAGTGATGAAATTTGTCATTACGAATGCACTGCCGGTGATTCTGACGACCGGAAAAGGTGGAATAAACAGCCAGGTGACTTATGGATACGAGAATGCAGAAGTTGTTGTGAAAACAGAAAAATATTTATGTGAAATATCCCTGTCGATCTCGCTGAGTGATCCCGAGTCGGCACTGGCCATGTCTAAATTTAAGGACTATATTCAGAAAAACCCGACATCGCTTTTTGTGACCAACAAAGATTTTTCAACACCAGAACTCACTCAATTGGTCAATACAGGGTTTCTAACGTTGACATCTAATCATCATTTCGAAATTGATATCCATCAATACTCCATTGCTTACCCCAGATGCGGGACTTTCCTTAAAATGATCAATTCAGGAAGAAGTTGGCTTGTGAAAACTCTCAGCAAGACCACATACAAAGAGATACTAGAAAAGCAACTATTTGAAAAATGGGAAGGAAAAACAATGAACAACTTTAGAAAACCGTTTTATGGATATGACTTATTATGGATTCTTGCTGATACAAAGGGCGCCGGTTTAGTTGAAGCATTTAATACACCAGTTGGTAGAGGTTGGCGGCTCACCGGTAAGCTTTAATCACGCAAACAACTATGAAGCTGTGTATTATATGTATATTTGAAGTTTCTTTTTAGATGTATATTAAGGCACGATTTCCAAGTGAAGATGAAACAATCAACTTCTTACCTTCATCTTCTTTTGCATCTTTCTTTGCTTTCTCTCATTAGCCTTTCTCTCAGCCTTTGCTTGTTCTTCTCTAGACAAGTTTCTCAACTTCTCCTTCTCTTCTCTTTTCAATTTGGCCTTCTCCTCTGCCAACTCCTCTTGCTTAATAGCCTCTTGTGCTCTCTTGATCTTCGCGATTTCGGATTCTCTAGTCTTGACGACCTTCTTCGAAGATTCAGCTCTGAAGCTAATCTCTCCAGTTGAGATTTGGTCAATGATCTCAAAAATAGCAGCAAGAACTTCAGAGATTTCAGCCAACTGTTGCTTTCCAGTAACCAACTTAAGAGAAAGAACGACTCTGCGATTAGGAATCAAGTCACGAATGGCGATGGGTCTTTCATTTGGTTGATCTGTGAAAGAAAGATACCTTAAGTATGAAGCCATAGACACATTCAAAGACTTAGCAAGTCTTTCGGTGAGAGTCTTCTCTTGGTAATCGTTTGCCTCGCTCATGAAGACGAACGATTCTGGCAAAGAAGCCGAGTCGGACGTTTTCGTCAAGGACAAGTAATAGTTCAACTTTCTGTACTCATTCATGCCCAATTTGGAGACGATAGCGGTGATGAAATTTTCGTAATCAGTAGAAGGAGAAATAACGATATCGACTCTGTCTTCTGGAGTAGCGACTGATTCAGTAAAGAATGCAAAAGCCAGCTCCATAATCCAAAGGAAGAAGTTTTGTCTTGGTGCCAAACGGAAAGTCAAGTTCACCTTGGAAATGTTCTCACGGCCAGAAGCATAGGAAGAGAAGTTCTCGGAACTGTCTTTCTCATACAACTTGCCGGTTTCAACGCCAAAAAGATAGAAGTTTTCCTCGAAAACAGCCTTCACACCGTTAAGGAAACTCGATACCTTGTTGGTGTTGTACAGATCTCCAAGTCTATACAAGAAAACAAAGATGAAACACGTGAAAACAGTGAACAACTCCAACCTCCAGTCAGCAAGCTGAAGTCTTTCAAAGATATTCATGCTTGTCAACTCTTCCAAGGAATGCATGTGGAAGGTCTTGCTATATTTCAGTTAGTACTACCGAAAAAAATGAATCAGAAAGGAATAGAGAAACGGGAAAATAGCAACTATTCTGCTGGCTTGATGAACATCGAGTAAGACATACAATGGTGATCCGTCCACATTTGAAGGACCATTCTTCAAATAGTCGATGATTTTTTGGTACATTTTCGAGACGTGGATGAAGAAATATGTAGGTTTTCACAGTTATCGTCGACTTTGTCAAGGCGTGGGTAGTGCATAGTATGTCAGCCCAACGAGTAATGCGGACCATATGCTGGATTATTGGATCGCGGAATCTTGAAGCCGTTCCGCCTCTAACGGCCCTTTACGAGACAGGACTCTGGAGCCGCCCATGCGCCGGGATTACTTTCAAAGAGACCAAACAAAGCGAATAATAATTCTAGATATGCACATATAAACGAGTGGAAAATTAATAAAAGTCTGAAATTTGATTTAGCTTTTTCTTAAATCCTACGACTTCTCGTTGTATCTGATTCCTCATGGACTACGATGGGCAGCGTAGGTTAATGAGTGCCCAACAAAGCTACATTTAGAGTAAATAATAAACGGGGTATCTATTCTTTTATTAATTTTATAATTGTCACTTACTTTCATTTCTAATATACCTGATACACAAAGTATCCGAGCCAGTTGCGAGCAAGCAAGGTTGAATTCAATCACCCCTACTTCTCTTGCTATCACTTTCTTCAGTATCTCTCTTGAATTGAGACAAGCCATCCCTGACTGCAGCAGTTACTAACTCTCTCAAGGCCAATTCTGGGTTTTCGCTATTGGCAATCTCTTCGAGCTTCCTTCTTCTCTCCGGGTCGATGTCGCCTGCATCCTCTTCCATGGTATATCTAATGTTATGGCCATCCACCATACCCGGACGTGGCAAGCTCTCAAGGACAGCACCCGTCGAATTCTCCGGCTTGTCATGCAACAAAGAGCGCAAATACTGCGCTAGCTCTGGGTACTCTTCCTCTTCCTCTATGTAGTCTGCGGCAGTCTGGCCCTCCTCATTCTTGATCTTGTAGTCACCTTTTAGCTGCTCCACAATAAACTTAGCTGTTTCCACGTCCTCAACGTGGTGCAATGGAGTGTCACCTTCATTGTCCTGAATATTGATGTCTCCGCCTCTGCTGACAAGCAATTTCAAAAGTTCAATATGGCCGTAAGAGGCAGCAGCATGGATCGGCGTGTAGCCATTGGGGTCTTTTGCATTTGCTGTGAATTCGTTTGAACTGAGGTAGTTCTCTACAATTTCTACCTGGTTATCGGCAGCAGCCACCCATATGTTTGACACCATTACTGAAAGAGAAGAGTAAATTGTTTTTTTTGACTTGGTACAGGAAGAGCAGAGATCGGTGTGCGAGTGATGCCGTGCGATGTGGTGATCTATGGGGTGTCGAATAATCTGCTCTTCTATATGTATATATATTGTTGAAAAGGGCTAAAAAGTCAAATATTTAGGTCTTGGAATGTACAAATTATTTCAAAACAGACCTTTCTTCGGAATGGTTCCCTGTTCAATGGTGACGACGTACTTTTGCCTCGATCGGGTCACGTGCAAAATATACTAAAAAAAGCATTAGAAGATTAATATGGTGTTTCCTGGGAGATCATCAAGGTAAATATATGTTTACTCTTTTTTGTGTATCTTATTCTGTAACTAGGGAGCTAGATGTATATCCAAGAAAAGTAATTGCTCCAAACCTCACGGTTGTTTGCTAATCCTTATAGAACTTGTATACATTTTTCACGCAAGAACACATGTTCGCTCGATTTGGTGCAGTCCCATCAATTGAATCGTTTACCATACACTACTTTGTTCTTCAATAATGTCCAACAAAACCCCACTTGAGACATCGCCACCAGAGAAGCTTACGGGCTTCGAATGGTGGAGAAGATCGCTTGCTTATAGGACAGGCTTAGGCGTGGACGAAAAGGAGGCAGCACAGTTTGAACACGATTATAAGGTTAAATATTATCCACCAGACTGTGATAAATGCGAGAAGAACAGAGATTGGGTTCTCAAATACTCCCCGTCGGTGACGTTTATGATGGATCACGTTGGCAAGCTTGGGGGAAACTTGACTCGGAGGAACATCACATGTGGTGCGTGTGACGAAGCAAAAGGTGGCGGATTCCACCCTGAAATGGGAATCCTTTTATGCTCAAATTGGTTACAGGATAAGTACCTGATTGAAGACGTATTGACACACGAACTCGTCCATGCTTACGATCATTTGAAGTTCAACGTCGACTTAACTAACTTGAGGCACCATGCTTGTACAGAAATACGTGCCTCGATGCTTAGCGGTGAGTGTAGAATAATGAGCGAGATTCAAAGAACAGGTCTTGGAAATTTCGGAGGTAAATTTCAAGAGTGTGTGAAAAGAAGAGCTGTGCTTTCTGTGTCTGCTAACCCAAAATGCCAAACTAAAGAGGAAGCTGAGGATGTTGTAAATCTAGTTTGGAAGTCCTGTTTTAACGACACCAGACCTTTTGAAAGAGTTTATAGATAAGTGTAAATAGAAATTTAGCTCTGAAAATCAAAGTTACCATAATTATTAATTATGCTGACAGGTTTAACATGGACCTTCCCTAAAGTCGGATTTTAGTGAAGCTACCCAAGCGGCAGAGCGAATGTATGTCGATGTTTCCAGGCCCAGCACAAAGGTTCGCATCCTTTTTCCGAGGGGCCGAAGTAGTTACCTCAAAACACACTCAAAATAGGGAATTCGCCGCGAGTAAGTTTTAATTTTTCTTTTTCAATCCTCTTTTTCAGATTTTTTGTTTAGTAAGTCTCAAATTACGATACTAAATTAAACAGAAAACAAAAAAGTGGAAAAACAAGAAAAAGAACCAACTACACGATAATTGAAGGGATGCTTAATAATACATCAGGGAACCGCAGCAAGGTTCCTGTGCATGCAAGGGATACTCCGGAGAATTCGGCATATCTCGCACTGTTGCTGAATAGGTATGCAAGCAAGAATCTGCTGTCAAAAAGCTTAAAAGGTACCTGGTATCTTCCTGGTGTTTCCAATTAGGTTTAGGGGGTATCAAATCTGAAACATGCCTTCGCGAAACACTCTGGAGCTTAATCTTAAGCGGATCTCGAAAGTACAAGCGAGGGTGCCTTTACAATGCGATCTTACCACAGAAGACTCCAATAATAATGAGAGTGAGACATCATCCATCACAAATGAGAAAGTTGATCTGAAGAAGAAACCCTCACTCAAAGCCCGGAAGACAACTGAGCCAAGTGACCTAAAAAATTTTGACCAGAGATCAATCGAAAATGTTTTCAGAGAAATAGAATTCGATGCACACAAGCGGGAATCCCGTAAACGCAGAAACTCTGGCAAGTTTCGCTCCAACTTTTCAGATAACGAGTCTTCGATAACCACAAATACCATATTCGAAAGCCCCGAATTCAAAAACTCTCAATTCTTCGGCTTTTTTATTTTTTTCTGGCTCGCAGTTGGTTTCCTAATGTTAAAGAGCATTTTACATGCGTATGTTGAAGATCGAGAAGCGTTTTTACAGGCACCTGTGTTTGAGATTTTCTCCACTGGTTTGCTTAAAATTGCCATCACCGATTTACTCATGTATCTCTCCATTTATGCAGTCTATTTTATCCAACTTCTTTGTGCTGAAAGTATTATACAATGGAGACGAATAGGTCGGATTGCTACCTCCGTTTATGAAGTGGCGTTTCTTAGTTTCTGGGGATACTTCATATGCGAGCGCCTCATGAAACATCAGTGGATAGGAAGGGTTTTCTTAGTTCTTCACATGTTGGTTTTATTGATGAAAATGCATTCATACAGTTTTTACAACGGATATCTCTGGAAGATATTGCGGGAACTCCAATTCTCAGAAAGCTATTATGAGAGGCTTCGCAATGAAACAGTGCAGCTTCCGCGAGGATTTGAATTAGAGACTACCAAGAACTTAATTTTGGAATCAATTGCTTTCTGTAAATTTGAGTTATTGCATCAGTCAATGTCACTTGAAAAGGCCAACGAGAGGGGAGTTTTAGAGAAGGGCTCTACAGACTTATGCGCTAATTTGGTGAAATTTCCAAGGAATATCAACTTGAAGAATTTCTTTGAGTTCACCATGTTTCCCACCGTTCTGTACACTCTTGTTTTCAAGAGAAAAGAAAAAATCAACAAGGTTTTCCTTTTTGAGAAGCTTTGTGCCCTTGTTGGTGTTATTTTTCTCATGCTTGTGGTAGCCGAAAACTCTATCTACCCAGTGGTGAAAAGATGTAATGATTTCCGTCAAAAAGACTCCACTTTTCAAGAGAGGAGTGTTTTTGCTTTTTTTGCGTTGATTGACCTAATTCCACCCTTGACTATGGAATACATGTTCCAGTTTTATCTTATTTGGGATGTCATTTTGAGTGCTATTGCAGAACTCAGTGGATTTGCAGACCGTGATTTCTATGGCCCTTGGTGGTCTTGTACCGACTGGTCACAGTTTTCTAGGTACTGGAACAAACCAGTACACGTGTTTTTGCATCGCCATGTCTACCATTCCTCAATCAGTGCATTGTCGCTATCCAAGCTTGCAGCCGCTTTCCTTACCTTTTTCATCTCAAGCGTGGTCCATGAGCTTGTCATGTATGTCATTTTTGGTCGTATTAGAGGGTTTTTGTTCCTTCTTCAGATGGCTCAAATGCCATTAGTACTAATGAGCCAATCAAGACTCTTACGCGACAAGAAAGTCTTGGGAAATGTCATTTGCTGGTTTGGTTTTGTGACGGGACCTCCTATGATTTGCATTCTGTACTTGGTCTTTTGAAATAAGTCGTGACACCAAAAATGTCCAACAAGAACGGAACAAGAAGACAAACAAATAACTCCGTTTGAAATAAGGAAGGGCATTGTGATCATGCGTACGGGTTGCAACCAATACCCAAGTGATTTCACTTGTTGAGTTTTCCCACCTCTCAAAGCCAACTTTGCACTACAAGCACGATGTTTAGTTTAACTAAATTAATATGTTCTTTCACTAATGTAACACCTCATCAAGTAAGAAAAACAAAAGTCTGGTTTTTTGAGAGGCTAGATCAATTTACTTCGCATCTTATCAAGAGCTCTCAACCAGGTTGTCCTGCACCATATTTTTTGCGATTTTATGCTCATCTCCATCTTAACACCATAGATGAGCACCCCAAACCACCAGAATGTCCAGGCCTGAAGAAATTGCCCCACCGGAGGTTTTCTATAATGACTCCGAATCCTTCAAGTACACGTCCTCGACACGTGTGCAGCATATCCAGGCAAAAATGACACTCCGAGCCTTGGAGCTATTGAACTTAGAGAATGACCAACCCCACTTCATACTTGATGTTGGATGTGGATCGGGTCTCTCCGGAGAGATTTTGACTGAAGAAGGTTACAACTGGATTGGAATGGATATTGCCCCTAGTATGTTGGCTTCTGCCTTGGATAGAGAAGTTGACGGGGACTTATTCTTGTCTGATATTGGTAATGGGATCCCATTTAGAGCAGGAACGTTCGATGCAGCCATTTCCATTTCGGTTATTCAGTGGCTATGTAACGCAGATTCAGCAGGATCTGATCCTAAGAAGAGACTTTTACGTTTTTTTAACTCGTTGTATGCATCCTTGAAGAGGGGTGGGAAGTTTGTCGCGCAATTCTATCCCATGAATGACAACCAAACCCAGTCTATCATGGAATGTGCTAAGGTTGCTGGATTTGCAGGTGGTTTGATCTTAGATGACCCTGAATCGAAGAGAAATAAGAAGCACTACTTAGTTCTCACGGCAGGTCAAGCAGACAGAAACTTGAATTTGGCTGGTGCCCAGATGGAAGCTCCCGAGACCAACAAAAAGTTGAGCAGTAAGATGAAGAAGAAGATGGAGACGAGAAAGGACTACATTAATAGAAAGAAGGAGACGATGAGACGCAGAGGAAGAAAGGTAGCAGAAGACTCCAAATTCACTGCCAGACAGAGAAGACCAAGGTTTTAGCTTGTATAATAGTTTTGAGATAATGGAAGGAATTGATTTTTTATTCTTTTTTTTTTAAAAAAAAAAAAATTCGTACAGGTAAATTCAAAGTTATTCAGTATCAAGCTAGTACGAACTCCAGTGATCTACATTAGAGAAGAATTATTTGAACTTTCTTACCACAGGCCGCAGTGGTTAATTCGCGTACAGTATTGTGATGCGAATGCTACCCCTAACTTGGCGTTAATGTAATAGTAAAACGTCCAAGAGAAAATTAAGTGTATGATTCCGTGAAGTCTAGCTCCTTTTACACACATAAGATATATTTAATTATATTTCAGCATTTCAGCATTCGTTTCAAATAGGCGGATGTGCCTTCCTGTTGTCATCACGAAAGAACCTTACTAGTGTGGCCTGCACACTTCTCACTCCCCCGTCACTAAGAAAAAAATGTTTCAGTGCTAAAGATTTACACATCAAACCAATGTTCAGTTTTGGAAAGCACCTTGGACAGCTCGCGTCCAGAACTACCACCGTTGGTATCCAGACGGTCAGATCTCTTTCAACCGTGAAAACGGAGAAGGTTTTTGCGCCACTCGCGAAGAAAAGAAACGGGCAAAGTGCTGCTGAATATCTTCACCAACAACTACTCAAGAAGTACGATCCTACTGGGAAAAGAACAGCTCTTGTCAGTGGTCCAGAAAGAATCCGTGCGGGTGATGTCATTAAAGTGACATATCTTGATAGAAGCACAGTTCTTGGAAGAGTGCTTGGTATCAAGAGGGGAACATACAATGTGGGAAGCAACATTTTGATCAGAAACAAAGTATCGAAAGTCGGATGTGAGGTCAGGGTGCCATTATTCAACCCCGAAATCAAAAATATCGAGATAGTCCAGAGACCTGAGAAGTATATGCCAAGAAATAAGCAGTACTACATTAGAAACACCAAATATGACGTCGGTGACTTGGAGAGTGAGTTGAGATCCGAAGGTAAAAAATAGGTTCTTGTACATATAAATATTTAATGCCAAATCTAACACGATCTCCGATTAGCCAGCTAGGTTTTGTAGTTTTTCGAAAAGATTTTTCGCAAAAGATTCTCGAAATCCGCGTGATTGTGTGTTCATCAATGTCTCGAACGTGTCATAATACCTGTTTGACCCAAGAAGATACCACCCCTGCTCTGAAACGGTGAGGGCAAGCGACTGCCCTTCAAGCGTTCGAAGACTTATGTGTGAAATCAAGGACAGATGTTCTTTTTTGGCAATTGAAAGCTCGGGAAAATAGGACTTGTATTCGGCCGCGATCAGCGATAGGTCTTCTTGAAGTGACATGGTCTGAGAATGCTAGAGTATAAAGTGGGAACGAAAATAGCTGGAATCGGCCCAAGCCTGAGTTTTTTGTTTATTCAGCGTGTGAGTGTGAGCCTAGAAACTGGAGTCAAGCATAGAAAATCGGGGATTTCGAAGGCGGTTTAATGGTGAGATTATTTTGACCACACGTATGATGCCACATCATGGGCGGAAACGAACTCGAGATGTCGGGAAATAAGAGATTGGCAGGTCGTGGTTAACGAAAATCAAGGAAGATCCTTACGAACCTGGTTAAACCTAGAGATAAAATCTACATCTTTGAAAATAAAAATTTACTTTTAATCCGAATGTAGCCTCAACTGATTCCCAACGTTCCATATAGATGTCAACGCCAGGCGCCCAGCAACGTGCTTATCAATCTACGCTTATGCCCGATATCTGCCCCGCCCGACAAGAAAAGTAACAATCATGTCGGGTTTTATGAAGCTCGGAGCTGCGATTTGATGTTAAGGAAAAAGCAAAAAGAATAAAAAAACTCCCGCATTTTTCACTTTTATAGTCGAATGCCGTGCGGGTAACGGGTCGAGGTGACTGAAAAGGGTCGGAAAGAGTTCTAGATATCACTTTAGCGGAATACCTGCTAAATCGTTTGGCAATTCATTTTCAAATGATTTCCCTCTCGGTGACACCTTTCATACAAAGTAGAGTTTTTTTTTTTTTTTTTAACCACTGTTGACTGCTCAAACACTAGTACGGCTTCTTAGAGGTGACTGCGTATGGTATATTGTTTATCCGATGAAAAAACTTGTTCAAGAGTAATACGAATTGTTTCTTTGGAAAAAAAAAAGAGTAATTTATTTTATTAAAGTGAAGAATTTCGTTCAATTCTTTTTGACTTAGTTTGTGACCGATTATATTTGTGATAAATCTATCATAATTTAGAAATTGAGCTACGTTCGACGGCACGTTTCTCTGGACGCGGTGCGAGTCGGTGTCTTTTTGTCGGCAACTACTCACTGATCTCTCCTCTATTCTGTATCACAATATGGACGTCCAAAGATTCATAGGCACGAACTTGCGCATCAAGCTCATTGATGGCCGGCTGGTTGATGGGATGCTTACTGTTGTGGACCCATTTGGTAACTTGCTTCTATCAAACGTGTTTGAAATCTCTGAAGATAAGATTAACCCCAACCAAGTACATAGAAGAGAGCTTGGTTTGGTGAGTGTTCCAAGAGGACAAGTTAAAAATATATTGCTAGATGAGAATCAGACCGGTATCTTGAAAAGTTAGGCATGCCTGATTAAGGTGGGAAGGTTTGAATTTTTGGACTTTCGGCTTCTGATGTTCATTTGGACAGACTTACAACCGTCTGCGAAGAATCTGATCTTGTTTATCGCGATCAAATCCCACATCGTACTTCTGGTATCGACTTTTATGAACGAAATCCTTATCATTACCTCCATTCCTGTTGGGAGGCACATAGCTACTAGGTCCGTGAACTATGAAAGGCCTCTGGTTGGCCTTTTTTGAGACATCTGTCTTGCTCTCTAGATTGAGAATCTCATGCGAGGGTGTTAGAGTTGGGCGAGATGAGGGTTTTTGCTTCAAGAAATATTTCATATAATTCTTGATCACGTCCTGATTGAGGTCCGAGAGATCCAAATCGCTTTCCTCGGGCCAGTCGCTGCCTTCTAGCCAGTCGCTTCCCTCTGTCCACTCTGCGGAGTCCCCAGAATCATCAGAATCTCCGGAATTACCTGATTCATCAGACTCGGCTGAGGATTCTTCAAAAGAGTCAGTGGCGTGTTGCTCCTCATAATCATTATCTGACCCGTCATTCCCGAAATCTTCTTCTTCCAGTTCGAAGCCTGTTACTTCCAGTTCATTGAAAGGTATAGCTGCTTCGTATGTTTCAAAAGGGAAACTATGCTCCAGGCAAGTCCCACTAAAATGATCACGGGCACTGTAGAAATGATCTGCTGGGCAATGAAGAGCAATGCATTGGTTAACGGCCTCGTGGATCTTGCATAGACATTGGATATCGGCTTGATTCTTTTCGCAAATATTAGAGATACTATTTATACAACGTATGAAACAAGCAGGAGGAGTAGCTATGACCAAATTTAAGGCCTGTAAGAAAATAATGAGGAAAAGCATTGTATTCGTTGGAGTTTTTTTTTTTTGCACCCAAGACACAAATCGCGAGATATCGCTGGAGCCAGTTGGTTCAAAGGGCAGGTGGTCAAAGTACAAGTCGCGACTGTAGATCCATGAACTTTTTTGCAATTATATTTAAAATTCAAACTTCTTTCTTCGAATCGGAATTATGAAACCCCTGATTCTGTCTCATTCTTACATACTGCGTTCCAATAAGAACCCCAAAATGTTGAATTTAAAGAAAGAATGGAAAAGGTATTGAAACTAAGGCTCTTGTTTTGTTAGGACGACTTACTTTTATAATTTGCAATGTAGTTTCTATTGTAGCGCAGTATAGTGTAAAACAAGTAGAAGTTGTTGTTTAAAAACCCCAAAATTAGCGGGACGACCATAATTTTCCTTCGAATAGATATACAGCGATAAGAGCATTTAAATTCTTTTCCGAGCCAATTATTTTCCTGAAGATGAAGTAAGTCCTAATCTTGTTGATGAAGCCTTCGTTTTCCTCTTCCCCTGAGTGCTAAGATCTGAGCGCTGGTATTATTGCGTGTAAGAACGCGTCATAAACAGCCTGCACTAAATACGACATTCTTTGAACCAGAATCTTCAAAACATCAGGGCTACAAATATCTGTTCATAATCCTTTATTTGAAGATTGCTGTCCAATTATTTTACTCCGCTACTAGTTGGTTGTGAATATGAAAAGATAGCTTGACATGCATTTACTCAAGCCAAAGCCCTGCGTGACATGTAAAGAGCAATCATACAACTATCAACGATCTGGGTGAACCTGCCCCAGACTTTTGGAAAGCGACTCTAGAGAAAGAATCTGTGAAGTCATTGATTTTGAATAAAATAACTTTCCAGACATATATCCTGGGACAAAATTTTCAATATTTTTCAAAGTAAATTGTTCACAATTTGTCAACTGCCAATGGCATTGGTCCTGCGTACCACGTCTCGTTCCTGCCCACCCAACACCGCCTACCGGCCCTCAAACCGAGACAACTTTGTCCTACAAATCTTATTGAGGTGTTGAAGAAAAACATCTGGCAAGCAGCCCAAAATTCCACACTTCACGACGCTCTTCATTCAAGAAAATTTAGCGTGCTCCAGAAAGACTCTTACTACTTCATTCATAGGGTTAGATAGGACAGTTTTCCCAGACGTATAATCAACAAGGATTGTCTTTCCAAGGAAGAATCAAACTGTCTACTAGCATCAAAATGCAAGGATCATATAAGAACAATGGTCTCCCACGACCATATTACATGAAGCCATCTAAACGAGGCTCTGTTTATGATAAGATGCCACGACATGCTTTCCTTACTAATTCCCGAAAGTTGACGGGCTACATTATCATGCTCTTTCTCTTCGGACTTTGTGTTTTCTTGATTTCGCAAGAATTCAAAGTGCCCGCAGATACTTCCTATGAGATTGTGGGGTCGAACTCTAAAAGTTCCAGCGACAAAAACTCCGGCGATGTCGGAAAATTCGTAGACTCAGCCATAGCTGGGGATCTCGAGAATGATAAAACAGATTTGGCCCAGAATAGAGCACAGAATTCTAAAGGTGAGTACGGGCATGCGGTCATGGAGGCACCTAAGGGAGGAATGGTGAACGAAGCGCATATTGTCGGGAACGATGAAGACCTTATAGTGGATGGGAAGACCAAGAAGAACTCCCATGATGACGCTTCAATTGGCAAGGGAAAGGGATTCAAAGCTGAGAGGGAAGAAACTACTCCTCAAAAGAAGCCCACTCCAGGCAAACAGATCAGTGAGGTAAGCAACAAGAATGAGGGTAATTTGGGTACTGAAACAGACTTCGAGAAACTCAATAAGCCGCTCAAGAAGTCGGACAACGTCAAAGAAATTCTCGAAGAAAGCAAGAACCAGTAGTACCAAAAGGAAGAAGGAAAGCATGTGCTTAGGTTGCCAATGAAGAACCCAACCCCTTCAATCCTACAAGCTGTGAGCGCACACTTGACATCAGATCTCAACGAAACTATGACTTAGGTGTTTGACAGATCACATATAGGTCGCTTTCGGAGACCTAGGAAAATTATTCACAAACCGAGTCTACTTGTTACTTTAAAGACATCAGAAATAGGAGCATTGATCAAACCCATTCCAATTTTAGAGCCATGATCAATTCGTTTCTGAATGCGCACATTCAAATCCTATTCTTTTTTCGCCGCTTCCTTTCTCCAGGTCAACCTTAGCACAGTGTCCAAGTAAGAGCTCTCATTGAGTGGATTCCTATTGGTGTGCAAGAATTGACTGAAAGCTATGACTTTTGTGCATATGAAGTAAGTAAAAAAAAATACAAATCTTAGCTTGTGTTCAATGAAAAGTCACAATTCATCTGAGGATATGCTTTCTAAACATCTTCCCTCCAGAATTTGCCACATGCAAGTGCGACTCCTTTCTTTTATTCTCTTTATTTTTGGTGTTGTCTGGACCGGCTATCGAACGGCGCACAGTTAGAACTTAAGCATGTGTCTGTCTCCAGTTTGGGAATCACATGGCCGAGAATTGAGCGATTTTTTTTTTGTTGTCTCGAATTTTTTTATTTTTTGTATTATCCTTCTACTTTTGAAATCTCGGTTCCTAGGGCAAATATTAATCAGATTAACAAAAGAGAAATCTTAAACATTATACATTCACTCTCACGGTAAATTCAATACCCTAGCCACTGAATTGCATGTTCTATTTGTTGGGTGGTTATGGTTTACGCCTCTGAGGACAGGTATTCCGGCATAAATAAACTTAGCAACCTTTTCACCAAAAATATAATTACCAAAATTTAATTTCCGACTCAAGCACCAAGAACAGGCTCGAGAAAAACACACGTAATATTTTCACTTCGTACAAGTCAATTGAATCTGGAATGACAATGCCCCAAAGTCGGCTGACTAGTTTTTCGAGAGGGGACTCGCTGGTAAGTGCCAGCCGGGTAATCCCCCAACGATGAGATACGTGATATGTATGAAGGAATACACCCGTGCATCTCCAATAAGTGCCACGTTGTTGGGAAAACTGATATTTTCATAGCAATTAACTTTTTTTGTTTTTAGATCTCCAGTAAGAAATACTCATATGTATTGACTATTTTTGAATTCTGATTTAATCTTTACTTGTGGGCGAGTTCGACGGCTCTAGTTGGACACGTTGGCTATTGTTGCCAGTAATCATTCTGACGATTACGCGCATTCGCATAAAAAGAAACATCGGACATACTGCACAAAGGTTATAGGTGGAAAAAAATTTTCTGTATATCTGCGCACCCATTTAAATTAAGGCTTTCCCGGTTTTTTTTCTTGCTCTTGTATTCAAAGCATTGGAAAGATGTCTGCCACCAGTGAATCCAAGTACTCTGCTGAGGTCCTTTCTGAGTTGTTGAGCAAATTGCAAGTTGCTGACAACAAGGAAGAGGCTGCAGCCAATGTTTCTTCTTTCTTGAACTCGTCTATTATTGAGCACGATGTTCCAGCTGAATTCTTCGCTGACTTTGCCAAGCAGCTCAAGAGCAAGGACGTCTCTACCGTCTCCAGCGCCTTGATTGCTTACGCTCACATTGCCTCCAAGAACAACTTGACTCCATCTGTTGAGCCATACATTGTTGACTTGGCCACCGAGGTTGCTGCCAAGACTGGTGAGAAGAACAAGGATGTTGCCGCTCTTGCTGAGAACGCTTTGCTCGCCATCGCCGAAGCTATCACCCCAACCGCCGTTAAGTCTATCTTGCCAGGTTTGATGAGCAACTTGTCTACCACTAACAAGTGGACTGAGAAGGTTGCCATCTTGAAGGCTGTCTCCCAATTGGTTGACACTGCCAAGGCCCAGGTTGCCTTGAGAATGCCTGAGTTGATCCCAGCTTTGTCCGAGTCTATGTGGGACACCAAGAAGGAGGTCAAGGAGGCTGCTCACGCTACCATGACCAAGGCTACTGAGACCATTGACAACAAGGATATCGAGAAGTTTATCCCTAAGTTGATTGAGTGTATCGCTAAGCCAACCGAAGTCCCAGAGACCGTCCACGTCTTGGGTGCTACCACCTTCGTCTCTGAAGTCACCATGGCCACTTTGTCCATCATGGCTCCATTGTTGTCTAGAGGTTTGACCGAGCGTGACACCGCCATTAAGAGAAAGGCTGCTGTCATTGTTGACAACATGTGTAAGTTGGTCGACGACCCTCAAGTTGTTGCTCCTTTCTTGTCCACTTTGTTGCCAGCTTTGAAGGCTAACTTCGCCACCATTGCTGACCCTGAGGCTCGTGGTGTTACTCAACGTGCTTTGACCACCTTGAAGAGAGTTGGTGCCGTTGGTGCTGATGACTCTATTCCAGAGGTCTCCACCGCTGGTGACATTGACGTTACCTTGGGTGTCTTCAAGGACTTGGTCGCTGACAAGAAGATTGCTTCTAGATTCGACATTGCCTTGACTTACATTGCTTCTATTGCCGGTGACTTGATCGATGAGAGAGACATTCAACCATACTCTTGGTTGCAAAACCTCTTGCCTTTCGCCACCATCTTCTTGCACGAGGAGGAGGCTAAGGAGATCATCGAGGAGTACAGAAAGAGAGCTGTCGACAACATCCCAGCTCCACCAGCCTTCGAGGATGAGGAGGACGATGGAGAGGATTTGTGTAACTGTGAGTTCTCTTTGGCTTACGGTGCCAAGATCTTGTTGAACAAGACTCAATTCAGATTGAAGAGAAACAGAAGATACGGTTTGTGTGGTCCTAACGGTGCTGGTAAGTCTACCTTGATGAGAGCTATTGCTAACGGTCAAGTTGAGGGTTTCCCAACTCAAGAGGAATGTAGAACCGTGTACGTCGAGCACGACATTGACTCTGCTGATGCTGACCTTCCAGTTGTTGACTTCGTCATCGCTGACGGTATGGTTGGTTTGACCAAGGAGGCTGTTGAGGACAAGTTGAGAGAGTTCGCTTTCTCCGACGAGATGATCAACATGCCAATTGGTTCTCTTTCCGGTGGTTGGAAGATGAAGTTGGCTTTGGCCAGAGCTGTCTTGAAGAATGCCGATATCTTGTTGTTGGATGAGCCAACTAACCATTTGGACACTGTTAACGTCGCTTGGTTGGTTAACTACTTGAAGACATGTGGTATTACTTCCATTATCGTCTCTCACGACTCCGGTTTCTTGGACAAGGTCACTGAGTACATTATCCACTACGAAGGTTTCAAGTTGAGAAAGTACAAGGGTAACTTGTCTGAGTTCGTCAAGAAGTGCCCATCTGCTCAATCTTACTACGAGTTGGGTGCCTCCGAAGCTGAGTTCAAGTTCCCAGAGCCAGGTTTCTTGGAGGGTGTCAAGACTAAGCAAAAGGCTATTGTCAAGGTTTCCAACATGTCTTTCCAATACCCAGGTACTGCTAAGCCACAAATCACTGGTATTAACTTCCAGTGTTCTTTGTCTTCCAGAATTGCCGTCATTGGTCCTAACGGTGCCGGTAAGTCTACCTTGATTAACGTCTTGACCGGTGAGTTGTTGCCAACTACTGGTGAGGTTTACGTCCACGAGAACTGTCGTATTGCTTACATTAAGCAACACGCTTTCGCTCACATTGATAACCACTTGGACAAGACTCCATCCGACTACATCCAATGGAGATTCCAAACCGGTGAGGACAGAGAGACCATGGACAGAGCTAACAGAGTCATCAACGAGGATGATGAGAATGCTATGAACAAGATCTTCAAGATCGAGGGTACTCCAAGAAGAATTGCTGGTATTCACTCCAGAAGAAAGTTCAAGAACTCTTACGAGTACGAGTGTTCTTTCACCTTGGGTGAGAACATCGGTATGAAGAACGAGAGATGGGTCCAAATGATGTCTGTTGACAACGCTTGGTTGCCAAGAGGTGAATTGATCGAGTCTCACTCCAAGATGGTTGCTGAGGTTGATATGAAGGAGGCTTTGGCTTCTGGTCAATTCAGACCATTGACCAGAAAGGAGATCGAGGACCACTGTTCTATGTTGGGATTGGACCCTGAGTTGGTCTCTCACTCCAGAATCAGAGGTTTGTCTGGTGGTCAAAAGGTCAAGTTGGTTTTGGCTGCTTGTACCTGGCAAAGACCCCACTTGATTGTCTTGGATGAGCCAACTAACTATTTGGACAGAGACTCCTTGGGAGCTTTGTCTAAGGCTTTGAAGTCTTTCGACGGTGGTATTGTTATCATTACTCACTCTGCTGAGTTCACCAAGGACTTGACTGAGGAAGTCTGGGCCGTTGTTGACGGTAAGATGACCCCATCCGGTCACAACTGGGTCCAAGGTCAAGGTTCTGGTCCAAGAATCGAGAAGAAGGAGGGTGAAGAAGAAGACAAGTTCGATGCCATGGGTAACAAGATTGCTAGTGCTAAGAAGAAGACTAAGTTGTCTTCTGCGGAATTGAGAAAGAAGAAGAAGGAAAGAATGAAGAAGAAGAAGGAGTTGGGTGACGCTTACGTCTCCTCCGACGAAGACTTCTAAGTGTACACACGATGCTAGTCATGTCTTCTGTTTGTTTTTCTCTACTCTTAGAAATCAGTTTCTGCTAGGTATTAATTTATTTCATATGTTAATATTATAGATTGTCTATTAAGCGCGCCAAAGGTGTACAATCTCGAACACCGCGTATGTAAACACGGGACAAAAGTATATCCTTTGAACAAAATGAAAGACATTATTATGGGCAAATCCCAGCTTAAGAATGTTCTCTTGATGTTTATATTCTGTGGGTTTGTTGCATCTTTGGTTCCGCCATCCGTTGCAGTCTCTACCCTCTTAACATCTATAAATGAAACTTCCAGTGTATATTCACAGACGCCAAACTCGTATGCACCTTATTATACGATTTGTACCTCACAATCGTTGATTCGAACGGCAAATTATGTAAGTAAATCTTTCGAATTTATTCAAATTGTGGAGTGAAGAAAAGTTTTCTATTCCCCGCTTTATGAGCCGGTTTCATACGAATACTAACATTAAGTCGATAAATTCCGCGGAAAGCGAATATGTGGAAGAACGTAACAAGCAAGCTCGCGAGCCTTTTCTCGATTTCATGACAAAACTTAACTTTACTAATCTACCTGAGTTATTTAGTGGGGAGTCCGTAATAATAGGAATTTCCATGTCAGGTGGCGGTTATAGATCTATGCTAAGCGGAGCTGGTGTTTTAAGTGCTTTGGATTTGAGAACCCCTGGTTCCGAGGAACATCTCGGGGGGATTTTGCAGAGCTCCACCTACATTGCAGGGAATTCGGGAGGACTGTGGTTAGTTGCTAACAACCTCTTGAATGATGGGTTACCAATACACTATGCGATAAGAAAACAAAGCTTTACCTCACCTCTCATAGAAGGGGTACCGGATGTTCCAATTTCTCAGTTGCGTGCCAATATTGATGCTCAAACTTTGGGTCAGAATAACTCTTCTGTGTGGGAGTCATATTCCAAATTAATTAACCATACTGATCCTGAGAAAGGATCATTGGCGGGAACCCTTCTAGACACTTTTTTCAAAACAAAAGACTTGAATGAAATTGACCAATCCAATACGACGGCGACATATGGCCGAAAGAGTCTTGACTTTTATAAGGACTTGAATATTGAGGTGCGAACCAAGAAAAAAGCTGGGTTCCAAGTATCATTGATTGACTACTGGGGTAGAGCTGTCTCAAAGAAGATTTTTCCCCGTGGTAAAAAAACTGTTGACCTTTGCATGTCGTCTGTGCCAGAACTACCTTCTTTTGAAAACTTCTCTCAATTATTTCCGATATTTGGGTCAGTTGAACGACAACCCGGACAAACAGAACTTAGTATCGATAGCCACCTTTTTGAGTTTAATCCCTTTGAGTTTGGTTCTTGGGACAGCTACTTGAATTCCTTCGTCGACATTAAGTTCTTGGGTACCGAACTTATGAATGGAGTCTCGACTAAAACAACTAAGAACGAAGATTATTCACTATGCGTCTCGGGTTACGACAATATAGGTTTGATTACTGGGACTTCTTCGGGGCTTTTCAATACGGTTTTTCAATACGTTTACAAAATGATTTTGCAGATGGAGGAACAATCCTCTTCGCTATTATCCATGATGTTGCGAATCTTTGGCATTACGAGCCACCCCAAACCCGATAATTTTTTGCACCCGGAATATGCTCTATATTCTCCAAATCCTTTCAAAGGAATAACAACATCAGCAGCAAAAGGACGGCTGATCTCATCTTCGCAAAGTCTATTCTTGGCAGACGGGGGTGATGATGGTCAAAATATTCCGTTCCATCCCATGTTGGTGAGGGGTAGAAGATTAGAGGTCGTCTTTGCCTTTGATGCAACGTCAGACACTGTAAACTTTCCCAACGGAACGACACTAATACAAACAGCAAACCGATATCACTCTTCGAACTCTTCGCTCAGAGTACCTGTTTTTTTACATGAGGATAAATTAAGAAGGATTTTTCCCAATGTCCCATCATCGAAAGTTTTCGTTGAGAAAAACATGGGTAGTCACCCAATCTTCCTTGGCTGTGATATTTCGCGGGATTTTCCGATAGTCGATGAGACAATGGCTGTGAATAGCAGTTTCCAACGGGTAACGGAAAACTGCAGAGATGAGGCTGCCAAAAAAATAGTACAGATTCATTCTCTTCAGAAAGCCAGAAAAAATTTGATATTTGGAAAGATTACATCCCTCCTTTGATAATCTATTTCGCAAACTATAACCATACGTATGCGTCGAACACATCCACATTCCGCACGATCTACAGTGAAGCGGAAGTTAACGGAATGCTAGAGAATGGGTACAATGTTGCCACTTATAACAACAACACAGAATATATCCGTTGTGTGGGGTGCGCATTAATCAAAAGAAGAGCAGACTTGTCAGGCATGCCGAACAAGTATCTCAGAGGATGTGAATCTTGTTTTCAAAAATTTTGTTACTTTTAACATGAGTAATTGGGGGCGCGTCCACGACGCAGGATCCGATGCCAGTTCCCCTTGGTCAATTCCGCAAGAAGAAAAGACAATCAACAGGCTTACATTTGCTGTGACAAAGACAGAACCGGTACCTTATGTGCGTCTATATTCCATAACACGGTATTATTAGAAAACTGGTTGCGGAAATAGAAGTACATACCACAGGGGCTATCATTTTGCAGACCTGTCTATCACATCCCACGGCAATCCATTTGCATACCCAAACGAACAAAATTTGAATACAGATATGGCTATCAGTACTTACTTGGCGATCAACTCGCTTTACATGATGTACAGCACTTTTTTGCTCGTATTTATCGTCATTGGTATCTCCATGTTCTATTCTGGTCTCACGCAAAGAAGATCTTCATTTACAATGCTCGGGATGCCCCTTCTAATATGCGGCATATTATTTGTGGACTGGTTTATTTGGGGATATTCACTATGCTATTCCACTTCATCGAATAAATTTATTGGTAACTTGGATTTTGTGGTTTTGAAACATTTGAAGCTACCGCTGGAGACAGTCTACAGCACACCAAGAGGTGATATTCTTGCAATTATTCATTTCCTTTTTAATGGTTTTATGAAACTCATATGTGCAGCGTTAACCTTTCCTGCTTGTGGAGCCGAAAGGGCGAGGATTGCTCCAATGCTCTTGTTCGTTGTAATTTGGTCAGTAATCATTTACAATCCTGTGAGTTATTGGATCTGGGATCGTAACGGTTGGCTTTCGCCTCAGCTCAATAGGTTACCAGTGCTCGATTTTGCTGGAGGTAACTGCATTCATATAGTGAGTGGTTTCACTGCACTCGCTTACTCATATTATATTGGTCCCAGGAACCCGGAGATCCTTCGCAACTATAGAGGTTCCAATAACAGTATTGCCTTGCTAGGGTTGACCTTCATATTATTCGGGTGGACAGGGTTTATTTCCGGGTGTGACTTCAACTTCACTGTAACATCCATCTATTTGATAGTCGCAACATTTTTATGTGCATTTTCAGCTGGGATTGTATGGACGGCGATTGACTACTACTACTCTGCAATACCGCTCGATTTGGGCGAAATTCAGAAAGACTTTGAACTTTCTGAGCTAGGAAGCTCTGAAGTAGGTAACGTGATTGAAACACCTACCCCTCGTGTGATTCCTGGTCAGAAAAGGACATTGTCTATTGTGTCCTTCAGTTCTGGAGTCATGTGTGGATTAGTGGTTTTCACCCCTGGAGGAGGTTATTTGTGTTATACGGGAAATTTCTGGAAAAGCATAGTATGTGGTGTGGTTGGAGGTATCGTCGGAAATTTAAGCACGCGGCTTAAATATTTCTTTGGTATCGACGACGCTCTCGATATTTTTGCAGTGCATGGGATTTGTGGTATCGCTGGGTCTTTACTAGTTGGAATATTTTCTGAGGCATCATACGACTCTCATGGTGGCTGGATCGAACACAACTGGATACAGTTTGCGTACCAGCTATTGGGTTCGGTGGTCACATCTGCCTATGTGTTCTTCATGAGTTTGGTGGTGCTTTACCTTATTGACTTGATACCCGGTATGCATTTAAGAATCGATAAGCACTTCAACAGACGAGTGAGGGCTGCTATTAGAGGAAGCAATGGGACTGAAGACGCAGAAAATTCCCGCAATAATGAAATGGAGTCACAAGCCTTGGAACGAGCGGAGATCATGGGATCTGATTACTACGAGCTCAATGGTGAGTATTCGATGGATTTTGTTGAATTCATCAAGATTATTGATCCAGATGATTTTTCCCAAGACTCAAACACAGACGAAACCACTGATCACTGGCCTTCAGGAAGTAATACTGATAAGAGATTGAGAAAAAGGTTACACACGGAATTAGGAGGAGATAGGATTACTGATTGATAAGTAAGAATGAATGACTGAATGGATGAATATATAACATAGGAAACATTGAAGCCCTGGAGGTTTCACTAATTTAACCAAGGAGTCTCATAGTCAATTCAAATACTGCGAAAGTGGCACCATTGGCAGGAGCCGCCCTCAAGATTGTAGGAACAAAGCCTTTGTAAAAGCCCTTAATGCCCGCTCTTGCAGACAAGTCTTTGAATACATCCAAGGAGCCTCTATAAACAGGCTTGTGTAATGAGTCTGTTTGCAACTTTGACTTTATCACATCCACAGGATAGATCGATAACCAAAGAGTGTAACCAGACAAACCTCCCAACATACAAAGTTTCCATCCTGGGATATCTGACCTGGTGGCATAAACATTCTTTCCTAATTCCCTAGCAATCAAAGCTTCGTAAGTAGCGAAGTAAATACCCAAACCGATACTTTCCCTGAACAATGTAGGAGCTAAGCCTTTATAAACACCAGAGTAAAGGCCCCCTACCTTGTAGATTTGCTTGACGCAGTCTATTGGGCCCGCAAATGATTTTGTGGATGCTGTTTGTGTCTGCAATCTGATACGGATATGTTCGATGGGCGAGGTCAAAAATCCATTTGCAAATCCAGCCACTGCACCACAGTTAAAGAACTGTAAGAGAGACAAAGGCTGGCCTTGCAATTTTTCATTATAGTATCTCTTCATGAATTCGTTTACCGAAAATTGAACAGAAACGCAAGCTCCAACTCCGATCAACGGCGTCAACGTACCCTTGTAAAATCCACCAAGGCCTTCATTGGCCAAAAGCTTTTTGATAACGTCACCTGCACCGTTGTATGTTCCTTCGGGTGCAGACTGCAATCTGACCTTGACAGTGTCAAAAGGTTGGCCCACCAAAACTTGAGCGATTCCGCCCATGGTGCCTCCAAAAAGGTCCTTGTAGACTTGTGTGTCGCTTTGCGAGAAGTCAGGTTCTTCTATTTCGATGGCCATTATAAACCTAAAGTATCACTTAATGCCTGGCGATGCCGATGCTGCGTTTAGAAGTGAGAATTCTGCGGTCTTGAGCTGCGCGAACGAATGCCAAGCCAAAGTAAATCGAGGCCACCAAAAGGACAGTAGTTGGCAAGAAAATCAACCGGATAATCAAATACATAAAAACAAAAAAATCAAGGTGTGAAAAAAAATTGTATATTTACACTTGTAGTATATTCTGGCAGATTAAACGCTGAGTATGTCGCCATAATCTCATTCATTGATAGGCAACAGGTTACCTTAAATTTAAACTAAAGAACCAACATAAAACTCCCTCTGTTTGAACATCCACACAAGACTCGAAGAAGCGACGATCAATGGGCCAGCCAAACCCTTGTCGAGTTTGCAATTCTTGAAAATAAGCCATTCACTGACAAAGTGACCACCTGCAACAATGAACGTCCAGATGCAAAGATTATACATTTGAGGATTACCAACGAGGTTGTAGGCACCATAAAATCTAACGATAGATGTTAAAAATGTCCATGTTCCGAACGTACGAGCACTCAAGTTGGTGACTTCTGTCACAGGTGCTTTGGAGTACACTTTTCTCGTGAGAGTGAGGTCCTTGATTAAGTAATTCTGTAAGGAGTTGAAAACAGACACAACGGAGATAAAAAGAAGCCAATGAGGCAAGTATCCGCCTTTGGCAGTAGTAGGTGGAAGTAACAGAACAAATGGAAGCATAAGGCCTTTCTTAGGAGTGGATGTTTCGTTTTATGGAGGACGTCTGAGATTTTCAGTGGGGTGACCCGGTGACTAGTGCGCTATGTGAGAACGCGAGTTTAAGTATTTTACAGGAACACACAAGAAATACTCAACACTGTTTGATATATACGTTATAGATTACACGGGCTTGTGACATGTTCATTGATGTGCGGTTGGATCCTGCTTTCTCAAAACATCAAGAGCAGGCCCCAACAATCTGGTGAATCCCGATTTGCCCAAGGTAGCGACAATCACCTTATTAGAAGCTGTGACAGTGGCCTGTCTGGGTAAATCGTTCAATAAAGCGACCTCTCCAAAATACTTACCCTTGCCAATTTCTGCAATCACTCCTTCCGACTCTTGGAGATCACACAGGTACCAGACTCGATGAGGCAAAATTTGTCACCCACTTCACCGGTCCACATCTTGTCTCCGGCTTCAAAAATCTCTGTGCTCAAAGCACCAGCCAATTTGGACCTCTCCTGAGATGTCAAGCCCTGAAGAACCTTAACATCCTTCAAGAAATCTTCGTACATAATTCTTCGGTTAAAAGTGCCCTCCAACAAAATACGACGGAACGTAGCTCTATCCAAAGCCCAACAAGTAACATCACTTGCAGCCACCGCAGTCGCGGCTCTGGGGGAGTTATACATCAATGCCAATTCTCCAAAAGATGAGCCATCACTTGATGAATTGACTTTGGAGCCGTTGACGTAAAAGTCAACGACACCTGACTCAATGATGTAGAAGAAGTCACCAACATCACCTTGAGTAATGATTTCGGTGCCACTGGGGAAGCTCTTTTTAATCAAAGCAGACAAAACCGTAGACTTTGAATTAGAGTCTAATTGCTGGAATAAAAAGTTCAGAGACAAAGTTTTGCCTAATTCACTTCTTTGTTCAGGGCTCAAGTCATTTACGGGTGGTTTCCACGAGTCCGACTTGAATTCATCCGGGTTCATAGCTTCAGCCGAGACAGAAACTCTTCTGTTAGCATTGAAAGTTCTTGGGAGTCTGTTGATGGGCTTAAAGTCTGAGTTATCACGCACTGATGATTCACCAGGATCAACATCAGCCTCGAATTTTTTTGCACCATCCCCACTTTCACCAAAACTACTTTTAAAGAGTCCCCCAGCGCTACTTTCTTTCTCAGAAGGCCCATTATGGTGGGGATCCTTTGAATGATCAGAATGAGGGTCGTTATCGCCAAATGGGGACTTAAAAGAAGGTTGACGAAAGCTGGGGATAGCACTTAACCCTGCACTATCGGTTGGAACAGAACCGACGCTGGGGAACAATTCAATGCCGGCGGCTTTGGCTTTGGCTTGACTTTGCCATGAATGAGCCCTTTGCAAAGCTAATTTGTTGTTAAAGAAGTTTGCACTGAATTGCAACACATCGGTTGGATTCTTGGCAATAATTTCTTGCTGCAACTGGTTTAATTCTTCAAATTGATACGAGGACATTGAAGGCAGTAGCGTATAAGTAGGGTGGGCGATGTGAGCAAGCAAGCAATGAATTAATATAGGACTTTGAAATTGTAGTATTTAAGGAGGGAAAATCTGAAATAACCGACCCAATAGTATAACCTCAGTCAGTGGAATTTGGATATGAGATGAATTTAAAACTTCTTTGATTTGCCGGTTTATAAAAATGGAAATAGTAATTTAGACTAATCCCCAAGGCAGAGAACTATCCGAATCGTGGATGAGTGCGACGGGGGAGTGTTTCCGGGGGCACGGGTGCGATAGTAGTTTGAACGCTTTCTACAGCTGTAATCAGCTGAAATCGAAGGGCGAGCACCAAAAGAATTCCCAATTCAGCCACACGTTGATGACACACCTAAATCAAAAAAATTTCGCCGGAAATATGCAAAAAAGTAATATTAATAATAATAATAATAATAATAATAATGAAGACGATAACGATTCTTTCCTACAGTTAGAAAAGTATAAGGAACTCCATGGTGAAGAGTAAAGAACCACTATGCGTTTTTGGCTACCGAGGGGTCGCAAAATAACCACCGACTATGCGAATTCGTTCAGTGACACATTTAGGATTTGGAGCCAAAGACTAACCCCCTATCATGGTTGCCCAAAAAGGGTATGTAAAATCCATGACACGCAAAATCCAGACGGTGCAGCAACTCTCTGCCTGCTGCCAACTCCATCACTTAGTGCTGACAGACTAATCTGAGAAAATATATTGACAATGACGTGGTTATTAGACATACAGAGCATTCTACATGGGCTCTTTTGCAAGCAAACTAACCCGTGTAAAGAATCGAATGACGGCCCACTAAACGGAAGCTCGCAGGGATTTTTTTTTATTATATTTTTTTTTCTTAAGCAAAAAAAAAGTTAACAATAAGAAAATAACAAATTTAATATTTTCCTTTTACACTCTGGAAAGTAAGAACTAGAAAAAGACCGAACCAAGAATTTAGGAACAATTTGCAGGATCTGACTACGTGTTCCAGTCTCAACGGCAAATTCCAAGACGCGAAACCTCAACAAGTGGCTTCGCTCGTCTGTCTGACGAGAAAGTGTTTGCCCGATATTAAGGGTTTAATTCAAACATTGATCCATTACGAAAAGTTATCTTTTTTGTACTTACGTCAATCTGTATTCATCTAGTAAGTTTCCTTCGTCCAATACAATTCCCCCCTTCAAATATAAGCTAAAAAATTCCAACTTTTCTTGTATCTGGTAAACCCTCCCATTGTATAGGTCACGTGCGCGAGGGCTCAAGGGACACGTCACTGAAAACCAGCCGGACTGCACCTACTGTGGCGGAAGTTCTTTATGTTTCCAACGCGGTTGGATATAAATTGCCAGATTCCCGCAGTTTCGAACACCATCCTAGTTTCTGTTTTAATCACTCGACTATAATTTAGCTCTGTCTTAACCCCAGAAAATGATTAAAGCTCATAATAAGCTCGGGTTGTCGGGACTTTCGTTCCTTCTAGTGTTATTAAGCGTTGTCTTGCCATTTTTCAATGCTAACAGTGGTGTCGCGTTAGCAGAGGCCTCTAGTGAAGCCGCTGAAGATTATGGTACTGTCATTGGTATCGACTTGGGTACCACCTACTCATGTGGGGTGTCATGCAAAATGGTAAGGTTGAAATCTTAGCCAACGACCAAGGTCACAGAATCACGCCGTCCTATGTCGCTTTCACCGAGCAAGAGAGATTGATCGGTGACGCTGCCAAGAACCAGGCTGCTTCCAACGTGAACAACACCATTTTTGATGTCAAGAGATTGATTGGTTTGGAGTACACCGACGATATTGTCCAAAAGGAAAGAAAGAAGTTGCCTTACAAGGTTACTAAGAAGGGAAACATGCCTGTTGTCAGTGTGGAGGTTGCTGGTGAAGAGAAGACTTTCACTCCAGAAGAAATTTCTGCAATGATCTTAGGTAAGATGAAGTCTGTCGCTGAAGATTACTTGGGTAAGAAGGTCACTCACGCAGTTGTCACTGTCCCTGCCTACTTCAACGATGCCCAAAGACAAGCCACCAAGAACGCCGGTACTATTGCTGGTTTGAACATCTTGAGAGTTATCAACGAGCCAACCGCAGCTGCTATTGCCTACGGTTTGGACAAGACCGATGAAAGACAAATTATTGTCTACGACTTGGGTGGAGGTACCTTTGATGTGTCTTTGTTGTCTATTGATAGCGGTGTTTTCGAAGTCTTGGCTACCAATGGTGACACTCACTTGGGAGGTGAAGATTTCGACCACAATATCGTTAAGCACCTCGTCAAGACATTCAAGAAGAAGAACAATGTTGACATTCTGAAGAACCCTAAGGCCCTCGCTAAATTGAAGAGAGAGGCCGAGAAGGCTAAGAGAACTTTGTCATCCCAAGTTTCTGCTAGAATTGAAATCGACTCTTTGTACGACGGAATTGATCTTTCTGAGACAATCTCCAGAGCCAAATTTGAAGAATTGAACAACGCTTTCTTCAAGAAGACTCTTGCCCCTGTCGAAAAAGTGTTGAAGGACGCCGGCGTCAAGAAATCTGAAGTTGATGACATTGTTCTCGTTGGTGGTTCTACCAGAATTCCAAAGGTTCAACAAATGATCGAAGCATTTTTCGATGGTAAGAAGGTTTCTAAGGGTATTAACCCAGATGAAGCCGTTGCTTACGGTGCTGCCGTTCAAGGTGGTGTTCTTTCTGGTGAAGAGGGTGCAGCTAACGTTGTTTTGTTGGATGTTAACCCATTGACTCTTGGTATTGAGACTGCTGGTGGTGTCATGACCAACTTGATCAACAGAAACACTGCTATCCCAACAAAGAAGTCCCAAATCTTCTCTACCGCTGCTGACAACCAGCCAACTGTGTTGATTCAAGTTTTCGAAGGTGAGAGAGCTTTGGTCAAGGACAACAACCTTTTGGGTAAGTTCGAATTGACTGGAATTCCACCAGCACCAAGAGGTACTCCTCAAATTGAGGTCACTTTTGCCTTGGATGCCAATGGTATCTTGAAGGTTGAGGCTGAGGATAAGGGAACCGGTAAGTCCAAGTCCATCACCATTACGAACGATAAGTCTAGATTGTCGAAGGAGGACATCGAAAGAATGGTGGAGGAGGCTGAGAAGTTCGCTGAACAAGACGCCGAAGTTAAGGCTAGAATCGAGTCCAGAAACTCCTTGGAGAACCTCGTGCAACAAGCTAAGTCTACTATTGATGAAGAGGAATACGCAAGCAAGGTCGATGAGGAGGACAAGGAAGAGCTTCTCGACACCATTAATGAGATTTCCGAATTCTTGGAAGACAACTACGACACTGCTTCTTCTGAGGAGTTCGATGAACATAAACAGAAGTTGCTTGAGATCAGTCAAAAGATTTCAAACAAGGTCTACGGTGGTTCTGCCGCTGCTGGAGATGACGAGGAGGCCGGTTCTGGTTTTGAAGACTCCGATGATGAGGATGACCATGACGAGTTGTAGTTTTCTTTGTTTAGGAAAAAAAATACCAAAAAGTTAATACGAATAAAGTGTGAAAATTATTTTTGAGCAAATTGTAAGAATCTGCAGTGCCAGTAGTTTCTTTCCTTCAGGAGCGAATACATGTTCAGTGGTTAATCACGTGTTGGGCTCGCTCTCTAGACGTTCGTAGTTCGAGCACGAAAAAAAAATTGAACGAATATAGCATTTCTAAAAATCTAGAGTCAAACTAAACCCCCAAATAATGGACCTTCTATCTTGCTATCTATAATTCAAGCTCAAATCTACAGAAATAAAAATGTCAAGCAGAAAACTACAAAAGTATGTATTTATTATACACTTGGAACCAAATGTCTTTTCTTCGTCGAGAAGTGGACAAAAAAAACCCTCCGTTCACAAATAAAATCAACTGCTAACAAATAATTAGAGAAGTGGAGACTATCTTCAAGAAAATTCATGAAGGTCTAGATCTCTTCAATTACTATTATTCCCGTCATGAGTCATCAACTAATGATTCCCAACGAGAAAAGTTGGAAAGTGATTTGAAAAAAGAAATCAAAAAGCTCCAAAAGTTCCGAGATCAGATCAAAACGTGGCAAGGTAATGATGCGTTGGAAGCAACGATAGCATCACTGAAGCTTCAAGAGCACCGAAGGCTCGTGGAGGAGGCCATGGAATGTTATAAGGAAGTGGAGAAGAATTCAAAGATGAAATCATTCTCGAACCAGTCCATCATGCTAGCTTCTCTCGACAACGGCGAGCATGACCTATCGCCGGAAATCGAAGATGCTTACGAATATCTTGCCGGTGTCACTGATGAGTTGCTGGAACAAAATCAGCAATTAGAAAGTGAATACGAAAAGATTTCTCAAAAAAAAGTTAGAAAGAACAATATCCTGGCAATTGATGAGAGAAAGCAAGAACTTGAAAACTTTAGAATGCGCAACGAATTTCATATCGCCAAGATTGAGTCTGTCATGTCTTATCTTAAAGCCAACAAACTATCAGTGCAGCTGGTTTGGGAGATACAGGAAGATTTGAATTTTTATGTCGAATCGAACCAGGAGCCTGACTTCATTGATGATGAAACCCTTTATGATGACCTTATAAAGGAAGCTCGAGAAAATCATGAGAATAATACAACGGCTTTGAATGAGACTACTGGTGGTACCGATCCTGTTGTATCGCAAAGCGCGGACGCATCGCTTGAGGAAATACCTGCCTCTAATGCTTCGAGTGAAATCTTGTCCAAGCCTCAGGCCCCAAAGCTAAAAAGTGCCTCTGAAAATCCTGTTTCGCGGCCTTCAACATCTCCAGATGCTTCAGAAATACCGTCTAAGCCTGCAGTCACTCCTAAGGGAAAGCTGTCTGGAAAATCACTCATTCTAGAATCCTCGAGTCCTGCTTTTGTGACGACACTCAAGCCTGCCTCTGCTCCATCAAAACCAGTTGCGGGGTTGAAATGGTCAATTGCTGCTGCAGGAGCCTCTCAAAGTGAAAGTACGCCGCCTTCTTCTCCGTCTTTATCGAAAGACAAGGGTGCACCAGCAAAAACTTCGGGAAGTTCTAAAGAAGAATCAAAGATATCTGGCTCTACTTCAGAATCTAGTATTTTTCACAGTGGTTACAAAAATGACCAGAATGAAGTGGATGCCTCTTCCGAATTGCTCTCTCTCCTCACAAAAAATGAGGAGTATTCTCCATATTTGGATGTCTTGAAAAATTCTGACTTGGCTGCTGCTGAATTTGAACTTTTCAAAGATATGGATTTGTTGAAGAGCCCGCCAGGGATCCAGGAGTTTGCAACTTCGTTTACTGCCGCTAATAAGTTACGTGAACTGGGGAAAATACTCATAAAGCCGCTGGAATACAAGCCATTTTCAAGCTCTTTGCGCAAATCTTACTTACCCCCAAGAGGTTTTGATAATGGACTGAACTTCTTGAAGCCACCCTTATTTTCTAATAAGCTTCAAACTTATTGGAACCGTATCAGATCGAGCAATCAATTTAACCTCTTCTTCGATGAACTTCAATCTTTGGAAGAGCAGAATACGGCTGAAAGCTCAGTAATGGCTAAGGAATTGGCAATGGTACTCTTCTATGGATATTACTATGGCTATCTCCCCTTGGAAAATATCATTGCAGAGTCCTTGCTCCATAGATTAGGATGGAAGCCGTATGATTTTAACGCTGAGCCTTTAGTCCCTGGGTCACCAAAGGTTCAAAATTTTCTTTGGCTTAAAAAAATTCCAAGAACGCAGCATGCGGAAGATGGAGCTGATGTTGATTCTGGTGACTTTAAAGTCTTCGATGTTAATTCCTGGGAGATAAATGTCAAATACGGGTTTAGATTTGACCCTCGTTTGAGCCGAAATGAACCTGCTACAAGCTTGCTTTAAACGAAAATTTAACTTTATATTTCTTTATTTCATTTTCTGGATATACTACTCTAATAAGTACTCTTGATTCCCTATTTGCGAATCTGACAGATAAACAATTCAAGTGTCAAAAGTTGTTTCACTAGTGAGTATAGGTTGTGGGTTCTCTTGTTCAAATTCACTGCTTAGAATCTCCAGGTCAGACACTATTTTGGCATTCAAATTGTTCTCAGAAAGAATTGTGGTTTCATCCTGAAGATCAGTAGTCTCTGCTGCCCCCAGAAATATCGAGCAAAATGATTCGTTTCCAAGATCAAACACTATGTCATACGATGTGTTGTGAGGAAGCGCCGCTGGCCGCTCAGCAAGTCTCTCAATCCCATTTCCTAAGACGTATAATTCGGCTAGATGAAAGATTGATAAAGTAGATGTTTTGAATTTGTATTCGTCGACTATTTCGTTCAATGATCCAAGATGTTCCATTTTTCGACCCCAAGAGTAATGATTTTAACACTTCCAATACGAAGCAGTCCAATTTCTGTAGGTGCGGATTCGCAGCCGGGATTATAGCCGGGATCTAGGTCGCCCTTCGCGTGCCGGTTTCAAAAGTTACGAAGGAAATTGAAATTCATTTGCTTCTGATAATTTTCTTGTCCGAGTTTTTATGTCATTCGGGGCTTTAAGTATTTGAAAACGTCATCCACGTAAATTCCTGCCCCAAAAAAATCGAACATCGGTCGTGTACCTTCCCGGCCCCAATCAAATATGACACACACACGACCTCAGCGTACTCTCGGTGGTGAGTTGTGGGGAAGTTTAATATCGACACCTTTGAACTCACCTTCAACACTGAAATGGAATACTATTCTTCGCTTGATGCATCAAAACTTGATCTGGAGACTCCTACCCTATTCGAACTTATTTCTGCCAACCAGCTAGAAGCTCTTCTATCCCCGTCTTTACGTTATATCCTCGTGCATTACGCACAGAAGTACCCTAGTTATCTACTCAAAATAACAAACCGATTCGATGAGCTCAATCTTCTTTTCCGGACTTTCATCGAATGGTACTTTTTTAAGTTCTGGCAAGGAAGCTTTACCGAAAACTTCTATGGCATTAAACGTGTTAGTCAGACACCTCTCTCAAACAAGAAGTACAACTTCGGTAAACTAATACAATTGACCCCATCCATGATCGAGGAACGCAGAAAGCTTTCCCCAACCCAGATTGCTGTATCGATTTTTGAAGTCACTGGATTATCATATCTTGTCGAAAAGTTTAATTATCGATACGAATTACTATATTCGAAGTACATCACAAATCAACTCAATGCAGAGGATGCACCCACCCCTGCCGATGCTAGAAAAATTAAGTTACAGGTCTTGTTTGTCAAGTGGTATCCTTATATTCAATCTGTCTGGAGGCTTTCCAACCTTATTGCAACACTTTCTTTTTTGAGTGGTACGACTAAATCTCCGTCTTTGTTAACCTTATTGCTGAAAATCAATTATGCGCGTCTTAACCAATATGACTATACAAAAAACGAGCCATCAGCATCATCCCATGACAGAAATGTTCCTAATAGGGTAAGCCCCCCCTCCAATTTGGAACGTGTGTTTAGCTTGTTAAAAACCTACGTTGCCAAGCCATCCCTCCGACTGTCAAAATTGCTTTTGGGTACACTCTTCCCGCTTGCAATCTTTAGTCTCAAATTTTTAGAATGGTGGAATAATTCTGACTTTGCTCAGACGATCGCAAAGTCACAGAGAAATGAACTTGAAGATACAATACCGCCACCGTCTTTATTGCGAGGCTTTGTCATATCTGGTAAGAACCCCAAAAAGGCATACAAATCAAATGGTTTATGTCCACTCTGTAAGGAAGAAATTCTGAATCCCGCAATCATAGAGACAGGCCATGTTTTCTGCTACACATGTATATACAACTATCTCCGTGATTCACACAAGCTAGTGCACATCAAGAAAGCTGCTGCCCAGAACGCACAATCTAGTGGGGATGAATCGGATAATGATCACGAGGCAACTAAACCAACGTCAGAAAGAACTACATCCGCGGAAAAACAGCAAAATCTCAAAGCTTTAAAATTTATTGAAAAAGGTGGCCGCTGTCCAATTACGGGGCAAAAACTTTTGGGTTGTAAGTGGAATGAAGCTACTGGAGAATTTGACGTGAACGGCATTCGAAGGTTAATTTTCTAACGCCACGAGCCACAACGTGTTTCCTGCATACCGCGTCACTTACTCGACTTTTTATTTTAGAATGAACCCAATTCAACTCCGTTTTGAGCCCCAATAATCATGAGCGGAAAAACACTCGAAGCCATCAAGTTTCTGAAAGAAAGTGTCCTGTTGCAATTATTGGACCAGCTCAAGCTTCCATATACGACTTCGTACGTTGATATTAAGTCTATTGAGGATGCCTTCCAAGCAATCAAGTTGATGCAAGTCAGAGGTGCACCAGCCATTGCCATTACCGGGGCATTTGCTATTACTGTGGACACTGCAAATTACATCAAGAGCAATGCGGGATCAAAGACAATAAAGGATTTAATTGCGGATATCGATTACTTGGTCACTTCTAGACCTACAGCTGTCAACCTTTCAAATGCCTGCGACGAAATCAAGGACTTATTGAGAAAGACTTTTTCGGAGCTGGATCTCGTCGATCAAAAGACTCTTGACACTCTCTTTAAATATTCTGTTGCTTTGCACGAGGATGATTTACGCAACAATTACAAAATTGGAGAAAATGGTTTGAACTACATAGTCAAAACATTGAGAGGCCAAAACTTCACTGGACCATTTTCTATCATGACCGTTTGCAATACCGGCTCGTTAGCTACTTCGGGCCATGGTACAGCTTTGGGCATTATTCGTTCAGTTCACAGCAAGTTGTCGAAATCTGAGAGCAAGGAGCAATTTTGGTTCGAACATGCGTACCCTTTGGAAACAAGACCATATAACCAGGGTGCCAAATTAACCACCTATGAATTGCAATATGAAGAAATCCCTTTCACTCTTATTTGTGACAACATGGTCACCTCATTGATCTCTTCTTTAAGAAGCAAGAAGGCGGTGAAGGGTTCTATTGCCCCAGTTAAGTTCATCATTGCCGGTGCGGACAGAATCGTTAAAAATGGAGACTCCGCTAACAAAATCGGTACCTATCAATTAGCTGCTATCGCAAACCATTTTAACACATATCAGGCAAAGAACGAGGATGATAAGATCACTTTCATAATTGCGGCACCTAATACTACTATTGACCACAAAACTGCTAGCGGTGAAGGAATCGTTATTGAGGAGAGACCAAGTGACGAGCTTACAACCTTGAAAGGACCCAGCTTAGATGCCCAAGGGAATGTTGGGGAAAAAATTACGATTGGCGTCGCAACTCCCGGTATTGAGGTCTGGAATCCAGCATTTGATGTCACACCACATGACTTGATCGACAGCATCGTCACAGAAGATCGTGCTATAACGAAGGAGGATGGTCTGTTTACACTCTAATCAATGTATTTAGCTTTAAAATACTACTTTTCTTTTCTATCTCTCACCTCATCCCCAGGTAGATCCCCATGGGAGTTTTCAGCTTCGCTAGACTGCCGTGGATTGTCAGGTTCTAACTTTATTCTTGAACTGTCTGCTTCGTCTTTCCTCTCGATTGGGTTTTGATTTCCATCCTCTTCGATTACTGATGAGGACCTCTCATTTTCAATGTTAAGTCTCATTCGTTCTTCCATTGCAGTATCCTCGACTGTTGGTAAAGAATTCACATTTTCCCAAATCACTTGACCGGAATTTCCATAACCGTCTACCTCCCCGAGTTTGACTCTAAAGAAATCTATATCTTTGAGCAAAGAATGCTTCTCGTTGAAATCCTTGAGCTGAGGGAGTTCTGCGCAATAGCAATTAACGAGCAACTTCTTGTAATTATCGAATATTCGCAGCATTATTAGAGAGCAGTCAGTTGGGCTCAAGTATTTGCCGATGACCTTCGAAACTGTCAAAGTTTCTTTCACCAAAGTTTCCATGTATTTGCGGCATTGCTGAGGTGGACTTACATGCTTCGAAAGATCTGTCTCCTTGATAGCACTGCAATGTGATAGAGTACGGTCATGCATTATGGAAACCAATTTGGTAGTTAGTTCACTTTTATGATCTTTGAAATGGTTAAGCGCCGTATTAAAGGTCGGTTGCTCTGGTGCATCTTGAGATAATTCATTGGTATCACTCACTGATCTGAATATCTCTTGTATGTTGCTGCAATAGACACTCAAGAAGTCGACGGTCTGTATGCATAAAGCTAAGTGCTTTGTCGTTATGTGCTTTAGTCCTGCAGTTCTCGTAGCACCCGCGTTTAAAATCGCTAAAGATACCCGTGAGTTCAAAACCTTGAAATATGTAAGCAAGTTTTGCTTGATATTAGAGGCCTTGGTACCAAAGATTTTGGATAGCATGACGTAATCGCCGGTCGTATTTATAACACGGATAATTAGGTGCGGAATGAAGAAAGTTTCACTCTTAATCCTTATTTTCGTAGGCGGTTCTGTGGAGGGGTTGTTCTCTGTGGTGTCAATTTCTTTTGAGCTCCATAAATTTCCGTCTTCGTAGATATCAAGCAACAGTTTTGTCCATTCGGTTCCATCAAAACCTTCTCCCGTCTTTACGAAGTCAGAATATGAGATGATTTTGTCTAATGTTTGTTGTGTTATCAAAAGCTCGCCATCGGTGTATTCTCTCCATTTCTCTTTATCGCAAATATTTGCCAAAGCCTTCACAGAATTTGAGTGAAAGCGATGAAGATAATAACCCACATGATTCTTTACCCATTCGTTCAAAGATCTACCGGCATCTGAGGCGTTAAATCCAGGATTAATCGACTCGCACTCCAGCAAATAGGTCGATGATAACAGGAACAATTTGACGTAGTCTTTAATTGACAGGTCTCCAAGTTGTTCCAGTCTGACATTCAAGACTTTCACTAGTCTCACTTGAGTGATCTCGATAGCCTTGTTTATAGCCGCAGTTATGTCTAAGGACATCACGTCAATATTCTGTGATTGCTCTGTCGAAAGAGAAGTCAATGATAGGTCAAGCAAGAGCTTTTGATGTATCGTCAATCGCCTCAAACATTCTGATAAGTGGGCAAATATAGATTTCATCATATCACAAAAGGCAGAGTCACTCAATGTCTTGATGTTTCCCGACAAAGTACCTCTTTTGGCATCCATATCTCCAGTGATGTTTTTGTTTTCTTTCACAAGAGTTGTTTCACCTTCAGAAGTATTAGACGAGCCTTGTGAGTCCACTGTAGCCACAAGAAGTGTGTTGTTCAAGTCTGAATTGCCTTCCATTGGCAAGTCGTGTCTTATAATTGCTTTGACTTCAGTTATTATATTATCCTGGTACCTTGCGAATGCTTCAACAAGACATCCTGATTTTGTCAAGTTTTGAATGAACAGACGCAAAGCATCTTTAATTTCGGGAAATATCATCATGTATGACTTATTGAGAGAATCCTGGTCATATTTTCTGGATCTATCACTGGTGGCATACATTCGATTGACAGCATCCCTGGTTGAAACGGGTCTGTAATGAGAGCGTAAGTTTTCGATTAACAAAGCCGAGAATTCGTCAATGTAGCCTCTGCTGCAAGAGTCCTTCAATTCACTCAAGATTCTTCTTCCATTTCGAAGTGCTGGGAGATTTTTTATATTCACTAAAGGGTGGTTGAACCGAGGATATTGCGAAATTGTATCAAGATCTGGATAGTCTTCATATTCCACTCCCTTCATTAAATTTTCAGTGATGATTATTTTGCTAAGGCATTCAATATTATTACCCTTTTTAAAATAATTCTGTACCTCACTAATACCCTTCAAAACTTCCTTTAGTTGTAAAAGGGATGTTTCAAAATGGTTTACACTTCTGGTTTCATCTAGTAAGTTCAAAATTTCAAGGCCAACTTTTGATTGGGACATTTTCCACTAGATCAAGCTTCGAATTTATTGTTGATAGTCTTTCCACGCAAGCTTTTGATTGCGATTTGATGGTTTTGATGTCACCAAGCGTGGTAAAAAAAGAATCTGAAGTTTTCGAAATTTCGGAGATCAACTGCATCTCAACAGAGTCCAAATATTGCAAAAGATTTTCCTGAACTTCTGAATTTTTCACTAGTTGAATTGCATCGGGGGTCGCGGAGTCTTGCAAAATATTTGATTGTTGCATAACCTGACGAAATACTCTGGGGTCGTCAAGACGAAAGTTGGGGTCCTCAAATATCGCAGGTATATCAAAACTTTCACTCTCATCCTCGCTAGCTCCAGCTTGTGAGTTCGACCCGCCACTCTCGTGATACAGTTTGGAAAAGTTCGATAAAATATCGGCTGTTAGCGGATTGTAGCTCAGTTCAAAGGCCTTATATTCCTCGCTAACGTCATGGATAAGTTCATTCACGAAAAGATCATTGGGGACCTTCTTTTTGAGAGGCTGAAGCTGAATAGGAGGGATGTCCTTTGTAGAGGGTTTGTTGAGATTATAAATGGTCTGTGACCCACCATTGACAGAGACATGTGACCGTAACGCTTTATTCTGTTTTATTCTGGCATTATCTAGAGCTTGTGTTAAGTCAAATATGGAATTTGGACCCAATATGTTAGAAGATTTGCTTGAAAATTCGTCGTCTTGGCCGGTTCCTTGTTTCAATATGTTGAAGTTATTGATGTAGGGGGAGGTACCGTCTATGCTGGTTCGTAGACTGGAAAATATGGACTCTGATTGCTGGTGCCGTGAATCACTTGATAATTCAGATGCCACCGTCACATCTTCGTTGATATTTGCGGCTGTGTCGATTGAGAGCCTATCAAAGCTTCCACGTACTGCCTCAGTCTCCATTAGTCTTGAACACGTACTACCTCGTTTATCGGTATACAGTTGGGAGTCTCGCTGTTGATTGTGGTGAGGATTATGCAGGGGTTCACGTTGAGGGTGCGTCCGCGGTGTGAATACTATAGCCACGTTGAACAAAAGGCGATATTGAATGAACTACAATTTAGCCAACTCTGTTTTAATATTTTGAAGGTTTATGAATTGGTGGTGTCTTTCGGCTAGCTGGCAAATATGGGCTCTCTGAGTTCCTTTTTTTCACTTCTTTTGAAATTTTTATTCTGGTTTTAACGTTTTGTCAATTGGTAAACCTAAGAGAATATTTTTGGAAATCGTAATCAGTAGTCCAAGAAGGGATTGAAGAACATAGTTTTTAATTTATTCGTTTACGTTTATTTGATTCTATAAATAGGTGAAAATTTATTTGATTCTAAGATTGGAATTGCGTTTCGAAAAATCAACAGAAGGGTTTTAGTAAAACGATCGAAATGGGTCCTCACAGACACATACTGTGGCGTGTGGCGTAGAAAGAGAAACATAACTTGTTGCTACTTCAAAATAGAATACCGCCAGTTCAGGGAGTAATACAACTTAGAATATAAGAATTTCTTCCTCGAAAAAGAAACGATCAAAATCCAAAAATTTTGTGCTAATTTATTCTCAAATACCAATAATATTCTTACCAGTTCTTCCGGCGTTTCGCCATTCGTCCTGCAGAGCCGCACGGTAGACAATTACTCAGATTTCTTATGAATTCACGCAGCATCACCCATCCTTTTTTCTTAACTAATCGACAATGTCTGAACCAAACTCTATCAACAAGCCCGAAACTACCAGCAAACCTAAACCATGTTGTGTATGTCTCGATGAGAAGAAAACCAGGGACGAATGCCTTTTGTTTAACGGCGAAGAAGGCGGAAAGTGCCAAGAGTTTATCACCAAGTATAAGACTTGTATGAAAGGCTTTGGTTTTAACACCAACTAACAGCCTCATCATACTGAAATAGCTTGAAGCCGGTGTTTTACAAACAGCTTTGAAGAGACGGTTACAAATCACGATCCTTCAACGAGAAACGTTAAAGAATTTGTGTAATGAGACAATTGATGCTAACGAAAACATGTAAATAGAGAAAAGTCAATATAACTCGTCAAATTTCTTTAATTTACCGACATAAAATCTTCCCCTGGACGTATTTCGTCAGACTTGTTCATCACGCTGACTTGTTCATCCACATTAGGGGACAATAAGTTGCTTCTTTCATTGACAAATTTGTGATTCAGTCGATGAACAGTCTTGTTCTGAATGATATTATCAACTAATATCAACTGTAAGCAGTTCATGAAGATAGGTACAACAAACATCACAATAAAAATCTCGAATTCGTTTGGATACTCGTCTAGCCACGATAATATGATGTGACTTGTAATCCATAGAAGTTGGTCCTCAAAGCACTCCACAAAACCGTACAAGAGAAACTTGGTAATCATGAGAGATCCAAAATAAAGTGCTAACTGCTTTGAAAATGCCTTCATCGACGGGTGATGATCATCTGGGCCGTATTCGCCACTCTCTATCTGTGTGATACCAAGGTAGTCTTTACAAACGGTGCTTACTAACAAAAGAACCAAGTAGAGGATGTAGACGCCTATAGTGCAATCCAAAACAATACTCAAGAAGTACCAGTCACACGGATCCCCTGTGCATTCGCCACTTCCTTCGCATGCCTCACCCGTGCTTTCCAAAAACGGTTGACTGGGCAGGGTTTTTAAGATGGAAAGCATGAGGTTAAAGATGTGCACACCAAATGCCCCCACAACTTGTTTAGACACATCATAGAACCAGACTTGCCAAGTTCGGCGAACAGGGTATTCGTAAAATCTTTTCACGATAAGAGACAGCAAACATAGAAGCCCCAAGAACGCCTGCGTCAAGAGCGAAAAAGTACCTACCAACTCACACTTGCCATCACTGTCATTATTTTCCAGAGAGTTTCGAGTAGTGATTGTCGGTAGGGAAAAAGCAAATAAAGATAAAACGGCAAAATGAGCAAGCTTTCCAAACATGATGGATATTTGCTTAGATATCAGATCCGCTGCCGTGTTTTGGCTACAAAGAATATACCGGAGGCACGGATGTTTTAGATGAAGATAGCTCAGCTTGGTCTAAGTGAATCAAATAATGAATATCTCGAACATCGGTTCTTTTCGTTCCTTTTTTTTTCGTTCTTTTTCTTTCCATTTACTTCAAAGCATAAATAAAACTACCCGATTTGATTACTTGTAAATTACAGGTAACTTTACTTTGGAGACGAGATATCCACTTCCTTTAATTGACCTGTAAATGTTATATAGCCATACTGAATTTAGCTCAGATTGCCTTTGTTCCAACCCCCCAAGAAGCTTGTCATTCCCTTCTTCGATTTGTGACCATCATCCGTATCTGGATTAGGCACAGTTATACCATTCCTTCCTGCAACCTCGTACAACGACAGATAGCTGGTACGATTATGTTCACCCTCAACTGAAGAAGAGGGCTCATCATTACCGAGTTCCTCTTCCGAATCGCTTTCTGAATCAAAAATGAAAGAGCTTTTTACGGGTGCAGCTGTTTTTTTGCTTCCCAGAAAAGCATATGCTGATGTCGTGTGCGGAGGAAGAGCGGTGGCTTTTTTTTGGACTGGTGCAGATTGAGTTCCCGAAAATGAGGTTTGCGTATGCGGTGTTGATGGGGCAGAGTTCTCAGAATTCAAATTGAAAAAGGAGCGTCCAAGGGAACTGCCTTCATCAGCCTTTGTCAACCCACCACCGAAAAACTGGTCTGAGAGTGAATTCGAAGAGTGTGGTTGTTTGGAAAGGGACGTTGACGAATAGTTTGGATTGATCGAGGAAATATGTTTTGCCTCAGGTTCGGGTTCCGCATTTATATGCTGCGGATAATGCAGCTCTTCCAGTTTCATTGAAGTCATTTGTTGCCCAAAAACCAGTTGAGCCAACGATTGACTTGAATTTCTCGCACTTATGGAAAGACCTTCTCCATCATCGGAATCAGAGCTTTCGTCGCTATCCAGTGCATCCAATGAAAATGGATTTTGCCTTTCTTTCTTCATAGCGGAGTCATCTAGCGACGATATGGGCAACCTTTCTTTGTTTTCACTATTAATCGACGAGGGCTGCAGACTAATGTGACGAACCATTTCAGGAGACGTACCACTCATCCCATTCGCATGTTCATTTTCGATAATTTCATAGTCAAAGTTGGATCCCACTGTTATGTTTTCAGGTACATCAACGACGTCCGGGGTTTTGTTTCGAGAACTATCTCCATAGATCGCATGATTTGGATCCACTTGATAAACAGTATTGTAATCATAATAATAGTCGTAACCTCTGCTGGAGTTACTGTCAACGTTGTGCGAAATACTCGACGTATATGGGTTGCAATCATCACTGTCTTCATCATCAGAACCATAGTTCAAAGTTGTAGGAGGTAACAATTGAATCGTTCTAATAGAGTCCGCGGACGATGCATCCGAAAACTCTTCTTCGGCATCTGATGTAGTTGACTTATTGATCTGAGACAATCCGGGCAAAGCACCAGTCAATCGAGCAGAAGATGGAGAGCGAACATTGAGAAAAAATCCACCCTCGTCGTCGTCGTCATCATCGTCATCATAATGAAAATTGTTGGAATTATTCAGGTTATCTTGATTCACACTTTGGTATAGATAGTTATCTTCCCCCTCGTAATTATAATCGTTTTCATCATCTTCGTATTCATCATACTCATCAGTGTCCAGATAAAAGTTATTGAGGATAATGCTCTGTTGCACTACTTCATTAAAATGAATGCGACGCTTCTCCTTGAGGGACAGTCGAGACGAGTCTTTGTGATGCAAGCTTGAATGGGTGATTGCACTCGTACTCCCTGATGGCGACTGGCTGTCGCTAGCTGCTGATTGGGACCCTGAGGATTCCATTGTGTCATTGGCAGAGGTGTTGTTCTTTCCAGCCAAATCTATGGAGCTGCTTTTGGTCGATTTTGAAAAGGAAATGTTTTTATATTGAGAGTTGAGTTTCGCCGAGATCAAATCGTAGTCGAAATACTCTGGAGGCTTCTCGGAACCCGATTTTTCTATGGCATCTCTTCTTGCCTGAGCAGCAGCATCTTCCCGTCGAGTCTGCTCCTGTTCTGCACGCGCAGTAGCAATTTCCAACTTCAAGAGATTCAGATGACTTATCATGATATCTTCCACCGTCCTTTTCTTCAAGATTGGCTTAGGACCATGTGTTTTTCTTGCTATAGAAATGTCACCGGCGACCACACTACTTGCGGTGCTAAATGATCGAGAATCTTCAGGAGAAGCAGCACAATCGTGATCATGATCATCATCATCAACGATAGGACCATAGAGCCAGGTGACATCACTTTCTTTAGACCAGTTGACTTCCTCAGGACTAATTGTTTTCAAATTAGAGCGCCTTTGAGCCCAAGTTCTCCAACTAGCATTTTCTAACCTGGCAGCATTTGCCACGTTTTTCCTTCTCAGAATCACATATCGCCAGGATTTGGAGATGTCAGAAACATCCCACTGATGCGACAAATAGTCTACATGACGAGATGGTTCAGCAACTAAATCAGAGTCATCATGAGGGAGAATATCTGGACTAGTAAGGAATGCAGAATTTGGTATAAGGGTAGGCGAGGACGGTTCATTGACTTCATTTGAATCATGTACATAGCCCTGAATAGATTCATATTCCGTATTGGTGTCTTTACTTTCTTTTGTCGGATTATAATTTTCTTCCTTCTTGTTTTCTCTTTCGTTATTATGCCTCTCAATTTGTTTTTCTTGTTCCTCTGAGTCAATAAACTCATCGAGCAATCCAAGAGAGCGAGTTCTCTTTAGTTTAAAAGTGGTATTTTGAAAGTGGTCGTCATCATCTGCGTCCACATGCTGAGACGTAGTTGCGCCCCCGCAAAATATTTCGCCCAAGTTAGAAGACATTTGCCTGTCCGAAAAATGATCGTCTTAGACGGGAAAAGCAGTGGGCTAAGTCTTGTTTGTATTTGCGGCTAGAATATAAGACTTAAGCGATCAAGAACTTGACTTGAGCAGATCGAAGAAGCGTTTCGTACCCACGGTTTTTTCGATTGAAGATGTCAACTTTGGCGTTTTCTACAAATCCAAACAGCCCCGAATGACCCTAGCCGTGAGAAAATTAGACCGTAGAAAGTCGCCGAATGCGTGAGATAGGAGTTCGAAGAAAGGATAGGGTGAAGTATTGGTCACCCTTTGTTGTGTGGGCGGAACAAAAAATTAAAGCTGTGATCTCGAGCTAAAGATTTTTGATGGAAATGATGAGAACGTGAATTCAAGTAAATGCCAAAAAGAGAAACTCAGTATTAGAATAAAAGACTGGGTTTCAGAAGATAAAGCAATACCTGATTATGCTCTGTGGCTGGTTTAACGATACGTAGTTGACTATTACGGGAAATTTACTTGATTGAATGGATGGATGGACCTGCTTGCCATGGTGCACACCAGTACACCTCCCCATCTTTGCTGACGGATTTGGAAGTTCAATTGAGAGGGTTAAACAAGCAGTGAGAGGCGGCAGAATATACATTGGTCTAAATATTTTTCTTATAACTGAAATATCTAGCCTAATTTAAAATTCGGTCTGAATTTTTTTTCGCTTTAATGCTTAATTTTTTTTCGCTTGCGTTTCGGTCATGTTGATTGCTGCCCAGGGCGTTGTTTCACACGCCGCTCAAATTGGCTGACTCTGGTCCATATCACGTGTGCGACCTAGTAATCTTACAAGCTTTGGGGCAGGCACTTAAAACTGTGGGGAACTTGACTCGGCAATAATTATGGAGTAGTCATGTGCAGGATTTTATTTTTAAATTTTCATTTGGACACACAAAAGCTTCAGGATTCTAATAATTTTCACTGTAACATCTATCTGAGTTCTTTTGAAGCTCAAATCATCCTTTTAATTTTTGTCATTAGAGGCTTCTTTTGCATGTTTTTTTTATATGAATATATTTCTTGTGGATGAAGATGTCTCAGATCGAGCAAACTCATTATTTCCGCGTGTTTCCGGATGGGTGACGGTGCGAAAACATATACGCTTATACCATGCACAACCAAGATGCAAGAATTTTTCTCTATATAATATGGGGAATTAGAATATTCTAATAAATTGTATGTATGATAATGTTTCTGTTGTACTTTACCTCAGGCTTAAAAAAATAATGATTTCGCCCAGGATCGAACTGGGGACGTTCTGCGTGTTAAGCAGATGCCATAACCGACTAGACCACGAAACCATTGATGAATCTGATTGGGTGTGATCAAAATATTCTAGCTGTACAGTTATATTGGTAAGGGCACTATTCAGGTTTGACAACATGCAGTCCAGAAATACTTGCATATAACCTGTAATAGTGTGACTTTGTAGGTCTCTACAGTCTGCCGTCCCTCAAAAAAAAGTTAATCAAACGTACTAAATTGCGGTCAGACACTAGCCATATTTTAGGGAGCTGGTACGGGGACTTCTATAGATTTGGATTGTTTTTCTTTTTTTTTTTTTTTTTTTTTTTGAAGAATCAATTCGTACTAGAGGAAGTCACTATTTTAGTGCCTAAAAAATTTTTTTTTTTGTACTGTTGATTACTTCAGAAATCCCATTACTTCATTAAATGTCTGAAAAAAAAAAAAAAAAAAAATAAGCTAACCATTACTAAACAAGCGGAATAAAAAGCCCGAGAGTGAAATAAATTGAAACCAAATTTCAGGCAGCAAGAGAAAAGTATTTCATTAAAAAAAAGTGCGTTGAACAATGCCCATGTCTAAATTAATAAAACGATTCATTTTAATACAAGATATAAACAAAACAGTATACACTTCAATTTAGCCAACCAATGAATCTACGCGAGATTTTGGCTCTGGTAGATAATTCTTATGTAAACCTAAGAAATCGCAACTGGTTTGTCAAAGTCGTACGTAAGGTCTATCTGCTCAGGCGTCGGGAAGCCGAGAACAGTGTTATCTCTTCCTTGCTGGATAGGTTTTTGACTCGAGCGCTAGGGAGGACAACTCCTTTAGGCCGATGACATAATTACCTACTACTATAGGACAATGATTTTAGTTTTGGGCAGAGGTCTTCAAGAGGGGTCACTTCCATTGGGAGACCTTGCGGATTTCTAGTGGGTAACACCATTTGTCATGCACATGAGCTGAAATTATGATCTAGTTACAAGGGTTTTCTATAGCTTTTATAATTTTTTCGTAATTGGGAGTACCATTTACTTTCTCAGTTACTACCTATAATAGGATGTTTCATAATTTCAAGGTTACTCTTTGACAAAGAGACAAAAACATTTATGTGTATCTTTAGGTATGCCTTGATAATTTGTCTTGAGACTCGGTAATGTTATAGAGTGTGGTGACTGAAATTGTATTTCATGCCAATGTTGCCGGCCTCATGAAACAATGAAACAATAATGGCAATTTCAAAATAGATTCCGAAGCATGGCCTCGTCTTATTTAGTACTGAAGCGTTATATAAAAGGAAATGTTTTCAAAACCCGCAAAATATATAATATGATGATATTCGCTATTTAATTCTCGTGATGTACATTAAATTACACGCAATGACAGCAACACTTCTAAAAATGATTTTTGTATTTCTTCTTGCATTAGAAGTATTTGCTAATATGAACGAACGGTCGACAGGATTTCAGAATTATCCAAATTTTGAGATGGCCTCCAACAAAACCAATGTTGAAGAGTTGAAGATTAAGAAAAAAAGTGGGCAAATAATTTCTCAATTTTATATCGACCAGCTAATCTCCTGTTTGAATGAAGGGAAAGAGAAAGCTCAAACAGAGGCCGGGAAAATAAACTTGGATGGAGATAATATCAGAGAAGTTTATATCAACTGCTTCAGGGAAATTCACTTGAAAAGTTCAGATAAAAGAGGATAAAGGACTTCTGTGGACTGTTAGGTCAAGAACTTGAAAAACGACAAATTTTATTCAGCAATGCATTGTAATTCCAAGCGAGGCAAAAATCATCTCGAGGATTTTCGGTTCCACTAGTGTAAACGAGGGCAAACTATGAGAAAATGGTCACATCGTGCCCCTTGTTTTCTTTCTTCCTTTTTGTTCTATGTTTTGGAGGACGTTATTTGGGGCTGAAATTTGGGGCTCAAGTTAAGATTTCCACAAGAAATAAGTCCCATTCACCAGCGGTATAAATACAATACCAGGGCATGGGGTATAACGGTATCCTAGAATGATTCCCAAAGCTTGAATTAGTTTACCTAGATGTGTCTTAAAAAAAGGTTATCCCAAAAGGATATTTTATTTGGAAACCCCTGCCTTATTCTACCTTCCCCGCCTTATGGTTTAGAAAGTTTTGTTTCTTCATCAAGTTTTATCAAAATCTCAGTATCTAGTATGAATTACAGTGAGCCCCCGCGAGATGAACCCGCACCCCTTCTGACCGTACCAAAGGATGGGAAATTTTAATTGTGCTACTCACACATCACCCCAGTCATTTATTCTGAGTGAAGTGATTCTCTTGTCGAAATATTTCTTCTTATTCTCTAAGTATCATATAAATTTTGTGATAAAAGAAATCTCTTCTGAAAAAAACTACTGTCTCCTGTCCAATATTTATCCTTAAGTGAGTAAATGAACATGTTAGCATTAATGGAGATCTCCTCCATTATGGTACATCCCCCCATTAAGGTGCACCAAAAAGAGTGCAAATAATGGATGAATCAGGCGGCGGGTCACTGTATAGCCTAAAAAAGGGTCACTGACCGCATTTTGATTTTTTTTTTTAAAAAGAAACAATTGTAGCCTAAAAAAAGTACCGTTGACCGCATTTTGATGCAACACGTCAAGATGAAATTCTGAAGAGAAAAGTTCTGGAGTCTTAGGCCTTTCAAAATTGGTTGAATTGTCGAAACGCGTTTCGGAAATTTTTTTATAAACTTTTTAAGCTCGACATCAAAGTTCAACAGACTTTGTTTGTTGTAAACTGAAGACATGATTAATGCTTGATAAGTTCAATCGTTGTGTTGATTTTTTTTTTTTTTTTGAAAGAAGCACCTTTTACATGCTGTAACTGGGAAAGTGACTAGCCTTTCCCAATTACGAAAGAAATATATATATAAAAAAAAACTATAGAATGAATATGTAACTAGATCATAGATTCAGATTAGATGCAAGACGATTGGTGTAACCCAATAATCACCCAAAAGGTTTCTGATTGGAAGTAATCCCTCTTGAAGACCTCTGCCCAAACTTAAAGCATCGTCTTAATTTAGTACATATTTACTGTATGCCACCGGGCCAAAGAAGGAATTGGGGGTTTTCAGGACTGCTAGTTATCTAGGAATTGCAAGAGTATAATGCTTTGGTAATATTATGAATTGAATATATGCTATGTATATGAATACTATGAATTGAAAATCTTCTTTCAAATGTGTTTCGTCTAATTTACTTTGTTCAAAGCATAGAGTTTATATTTTAAATCAAGAAGACTTCCCACTAAACCAGTCAGAGGTCGAAACTTTTCTTTCAATGATATCCTGAAAATAATCATACGAATCCTTTCTTGTGAGAGCAACTTCAGGGTATTCATCAAAATTATTTGCCGAGGAAAAATCCATGTTGTCGTCAAGCTCCTTATGATACTTTGCGGCTTCGTAAATGATTTTGAACTCATCTTTTATCCAGTTTGATTTACAAGCAGCAGATAAAGAATCGACACCTACAGTATTTGGGTCAATTTTACATTCTCTTTTATCTTCTTTGTCTGGAATCCAAAGCAGGAGCTGACTATCATAATGATATCCATTGAACAGAAGTTTTGAAGTGAATGAATCTTGCCCATACTTGCGCAGTAATATAGACAGAATGTTTTTGGGGATGTAGACAGGAGAGCCCTCGAAGATTGTAGACCTGATAGGAAGAATTTCATCAAGGAGATGCCAATTCCAATTCTTGCAATGAACTGGAATAGCTCTTAACTTTTCTTCTTCAGATAATGATGCCATTAATGATTTTGGTGATTGATCACTCGTGTGTGCCAACACGCTTATGTCAATGTAAAGGCCTGTGTTGATCTCAATAAATCTCGCGTCGATAAAGTTCCGACCATTCCCTTGACGAGTATATGTTGGCGACACTTCAAAGAAATATTTTGCATTTCCATCTCTAGGGTTCTCAGTTATTATCGTGGAGTTGAATCTCCGGGAAAGCTTGTCCAATTGGGCAATAGGGATTTGGATATCAACATCAGTGTCCCAAGGTAGGTTTACGCCGTTGTAAGCCCAGCCAAGAAGTGAACCATAGTTCACCCAAGAATTAACGCCGTTAGCTTCCGAGAACCTGAACCATGCTCTGACCATATGTTGGATAACGCTTTGGCGTTCCTTACTGGAAATAAATCGCTTAAAGAAAGGGAACGAAGTATGATGCGAGCGACCAGCAACGACATCTGAATAAATCCAAGGATATTTGAAAAATCTGTCAGCCAGGTCGACCATGGAGTTTGAGGCCTCCAAAAATTTTAAATGATCTTTATCTTCTTGCAGGATCCCATTGGTGGCCAAAACTTCCTTCAAAGACAAGATTTCCTTATCAATATCGAAAATAAAGTCTTGCGGGCTTATATCCACCGAGCGCTTTAGGGGAATATATTTTATGAATTTCAAGGTATCCGCTCTTTTATTTTGTGCCTCGAGCTCGGGTGTAGCAGAAACCATGTCGACAAGCATTCTTTTCGTGATTCCGGAGGGGAAATGGCCTTGACCTATTCTCTTTTTCCCCGATACTGGAACCTCGAAGTACCCTTCATCAGTTGCCACAAGTATGCGTTTTGGGATGTCTTTATTGCAATAGAGGTTGACCATGCCGCGGTTAACCTTGGTGCTATACGACTCCATGAAATACGGGTTCACCTGAGAAAACTCAGTCAATCCCAGGTTACACTCCCCATCCGGATGCAAGTTTCTCACCTTTTTCAAGTAAGCGTGTCCCGGGGACAAGTCCACCCAATCATCCCAGTGGAAGTATATGCCATCATAATTGGATAAGAGAGAAGCCGAATGGAGCGCCTCATCTGGAATAGAATATGTATATTTCGACTGAATGTATGCAAATAGGCCATATGTAATGGTCCGTGGATTGAAGTTTGATTTCTTCTGAAGCTCTATCGACACATCATCTAGCAGGTCATCTGAGATTGTTTTGAAGAGAGAGTTGACAAATGATAGCATAAAACATAGCAGTATTACCGCAAGTATAGCGAGTTTTTTTCGGTAGAATTTAGTAAAATGACATGTGGGGTAATGAATGCGTGTCGAAACAATGATAATGATAAGAACAATAGAAACGAGTGGATTCTTTATATGAATGAGGTACTGGATGAAGATCACACAAACAATAGACCAAGAAAGAAAAGGGAAATGTATTTGTTTAGAAGGGCTGTATTTCGCAGGTTTATGGTTCAAACACAAGGGCTTAAAGCCCACGACACACACCTGTACCTAAATGTGTGCTATGTGAAAGGTGGCTATGCGATTTGCGACATGCAAAAAAGGAGCCATATTGAATTTTCTTGGTATCACAGTTTTTTTCCTCCGTTATTTCGTCGCTTTGCGCATGTCAGGAAAGACATATATTCTGTTTAATGCCCGGATGCACTTGCCGGTATTTGTCATATTTAATGTTTTGTGATGTTAGAATATTTTGTTTTTTTATTTTACTCATATCCACATTAGTTCTGCCTCGGTAATTCGGTAACTTCGGTAAGTGGGACACCCGAAGAAAGACTTCATTTGAGAAGAAGTGCTCATGCATACACTGTATATAATAAAAACCTAAACTGCAGGTGGACCCTTTTTCCCAGAGTAGGTAATTTCGGGGCTTAGAGACTTCGGCCCAAGAACAAACTTTAAATGTTGGGGGTTCTCAAGGGTGCAACTTTTGTTTCAAATATTAATATCTTTAAAACAAACAGAACATTATCTCGAGATTCGTATGCAAAGAACGACAAAAGGTTTAAAACGCACCTTTTAGGATACTGTATGTAGGTACCTGCCTCCTGAAAATTACGACAACCGCTTACGGTCGGGCACGCGACAGTTGTGCTCTGATTCGGTAATTGCTTTTACTGAAAGTTTCGAACTCGCGGGGGTAACTAACGCAAAACAACTCCGAATGTGGCAGTGCTAGAATGCTTACAATTTTCTGCACACCAACAACTGGGTGGAGTGTTTCAGCACAGATAATTTACCCAAATTAAAAACAAATTTTTGTTGGCGAATATTACTTACTTTCAAATATTTCTAAGCTTTGTAAATAAATTTTAGAATGGTACGAAGTATACACGGACCAGGTTCTAGACCTGGCCGTGACGTGGAAGTAGGCACGAGTGACGAGAGTGAGGATGGGAATCCGCACGACCTGGTGCGCCGAGTCTTACCCCGGGAACGTGCAACCTCAACCGTAGAAGCTAGTTTTAGGTTAAAACACTCCTGAGAAGACACGCTA
>BIMT01000052.1:0-110159 GCA_005406065.1 Metschnikowia sp. JCM 33374
CGCTCGCGCCTGTTCCATTTATACCCAGTCACGTGACCATGGGCGACAAAAGCTAGAATCCAACAACTCATTTGTGGAGCCATCGTCATCGTCAGTAAAAATGGGTTCACGAACAATGGAGGGGATCGTCACGTTTCGTCAAAGATAAACCCAATATAAAGATCAAGAGAAAAATCTCAGAATAGCATTTTTTTTTGTTTACACATCCTCAATATGACTTGTGGATATTGATGTTGTAAGCTCACAAACAGATATCTATGTAGTTCAATCCGAATACTTCAGCTAATTACTCCTGCGAGAAAGTCAAATTAAGAAGCATTGTGAGATGGATTATTTTATCAAGGTGTACAAAAATTCCCCAAGAATTTATTATCATTACTCGCTTTCCACTCATCCAAGGTAAGTGCGAACCGACCGTCGTGCTCCGCAAATTCTTTCTTCATCTTTCTGACTTCCCGAAAGTACAACTTCTTAGGCTGAGCGTAGTCAGATTACACGTAGTCAGATTACGTGAAATGCCTTCCAAACCTTGCCCCTTCTATCATTCTTTTCGTAAGAAAGTCATCACACGCATTAGAAGGTATATTAAGAAAAATGAATTTTAGCCTTTTGATTAGATTCTTGTGAGAGCAGAATCAAGGCTCAAATATAATCCGATATTGGGTCATGCGCCAGACTGTTTAGGAAAAGTGATGAAAATTTTTATGGGCCATGGTGTGGATAGCTAATAAGATAATGTCGCAAAAGATGGCCAGTTTCTTGCCGCTCAAAAAAGGGAAAAGCCCCCTAAAAGCAACAAAATGTCCAAATAGCGAAAAAAGTATACAGTAGATCACACCGCGCTTAATTGGGAGACAAATCATTCACTTAGAAGAAAATACATTTATTTAGTGAAAGTTTCAAAAAATAAAAAAAAAAATATCAGGGATTTTTAGGAAAAGTTCTGCTTGTATATCCCGAGGTGTGACATATTCCACATGAATATGGGCGGTGCTTACGTCTTGGAGACCCACTATTAGTCCACACAGTCTCAACATCGATAGGAAATTCCTGAGCACCTAAGTCTATCGCAAATATATCTTCGACCTCTCGACCAAAAGATCACTTTCCAAACTGAAATGTCTTCCGGGCCGTCCCTTTTTTTGGAACTTTGCAGCCGTGCGAAATTTTTGCCAATCATCGTCTTTAGAGGACTTTTCCGACGGCCCTGTAGCACTCATACATTCGATCGCAGTTACCCAGTTACGATTTACAGACTGGTTTACTAAGGGCTCATTGCTGAACTCGTTTCCAATTATAACCTTAGTAGCTGCCAACATTCCCATTGCAGAACCGGTCTCGTCCACGTTTTAAACATGGCAACCCCAAAATCGATAACCGTACTTCGTACACGAGTGAGCCACTGAGAAAACATTTCTGGGGTCTCAGAATTGGGGCGGATGAGTCACAGGCATGTGAAATCCTTATGTTGAGCTCACGAATATAGGAAGCAAATTAACTCTGAATATGATAGGCGGCTGGCCCTTCCTCATATTTGGGAGCTATCACAACATAATTTAGATAAAAAATCCAATAGTATAAATATTTCTCTTCAATTGTGGTGATTAACTGTCTCTTTATATCAGTTTCTTGCTTACTTTTTACTCCGTTAAATGGGATCGCAAGAGTGCTCTTGGGCAATTCAAACAGCGTTGCCAATCGACGAATACTTAGGCTTAGATTTATTTTCTTTTAGTTAAGTGATAATAAAATACAACCTTCTTGCTCAATCAAATGTTTAGATGGTTTATTCCCATTTGCACTACAGAAAAAGTGTAGTTGTGACTTAAAAAAAGAAACGCGTCTCCCAATTTGGTGGCCGGGCGCGGTGTGATCTAGTGTAACAATTTCACTCGTTGAATTTTTTGACCAATTTCCGGGGAAAACAAACTCCAACCAAGTCTAACTACCCAAGTTGCTGATTTGGAATCACCTCCGTAGGCAAAAAGGAAATATCGAAATATCGAAATGCATGCCGATCAACTAATTTCTAAGGCTTTTTTGGTTTGTAGACCAAAAAAAAAAGTACTTTGCGACTCTGAGAATTTCCCGGAATGGCGGTGATCATAGGCATGGGATGTTGGACGTTACCTGGGAATGTTAAGAAGAAATTCTGTATCAAAAAAAAAAAAAAATGGTAAATAACACCGGGAGTCCCAATAACTTAAATTGTTCCAAGAAAAAGTTTGTGTACGAGTTTTCACTCAGTTAGGGAAATTTTACAACTAGAAGATTTTCTACATAATGTACAATGTATGCAATCGGTGTTATGTAATGTAGCAGCACCGGATCACACTTTCAGCATGTGGGGGGTGGGGGATTAAAGCCCATTTCTCCTGTACGCGGTTGTTCTCTAATTTCTGTAAGAATTTTTTTTCGAACCCCTGTATCGCGGGAGGAAGTTTTGGTTGCTCTGAATTTTGGTTGCGCTAAATGGTTGTTAAACTTCACGCTGCATCGCAACAATTCAAGTTTCCAGCCCAAATGTGGAAGTGAAAAACAAAACAAAAGATAAAGAACAAAGTTCTTGGCGAGTTACCGTGTGCCGCTATGCATTTCCTTTTATATCTTATTATATCTTGTTATATCACTGATTATTTTTTATTTTCTTTATTTATCTTTTAATGACGGAAAACTACTGGCAATCATATAAGAGGCAGAAAATTATCGGCCAAGAGGTGCTCAGTTATGCTCCAAATATAGCCTTTAACTTACCCACTATAGAGAGGGACACTTTTCCCCCTGTCATTCTAACAAGTTGGGTTCCGTCATATCTTAATTCACCCCAAAGTTTTCATTATAACTATCAGCCGCAAGGTAGAACATGGCCCCTGGAGTATCATGAAAATAAAGCTTTAAATTACACTGATGGAGAATCCAGCCCAGTAACAGATTGTATTTCTCACGTTTCAAATGCACATTCAGGGTCGAGATTGACAGAAAATTCTGAGAAATATTCTCTTGGGTACGTCTTGAATGACTCGGTTGGAATTAACAGCACGCAAAGTCTGGAAATTTATGAAAAAACACCACAAACTTCACCCTCTATGGTTCCCTCTGATGAAAAAATCCCTAATTATTTGAACAAACTACCAGAGCAGACATCACAGGCCCTGGTTGAAAAACCCACCCAATCACCCCTTGATCTGTTCCCTTTACAAGCGTTTGTGGAAGATCAATCACGAAAAATTCCTCCAACCCGTTCAAAACATTCACATTTACCATACGGCCCAAATTCTCAAAATGTCACCTTTTCTGAACAAAAAGAAGGACTTTTGACCGCACCACCAATGTGTAAACCCCCTGGTCCTTCGAAACCCAATGCCCTGCTCGATGATGGCAAACTTCTGCCGGAGGTGGTGGAAACATTTGAGAAACTCGAATCCTTGCTTAATGGAATCACTTCAAGTGATTGTTGTGGGCTCTTAGTGGAAGTTTTGAGGAGACTCGACCATCAGTACATCTCTTTGGATGAATTTTACAACCTCCTTTACAATACAAATGCTCTTGAAACTGTTCAGAACGCTACAATGTCGCATGTTACACCATACAACAATAACATGTTAAAGTTAAAAGCACTCAAGGTATTATATCTTGTTCTTATAACCTTTGAATGCTCCAAAGCCCCAATTGGACCCCTTGAGGAGGTTTCTATGAATAGCTTGCGAATTTCGCCCAATAAGTTCCACAGACTTCTTCTGAAGTTTTTAGCCATCAAGATCGTCTTTACCATAGTAAAAAAAGGGCAATATCCACAAGCTTTGAGGGCGTGTTCTCGGGATTCTATATACAAGGTGTATTATATCCTTTGCCAGGAATTCATCGAGAAATACCCAGCCATTTCGAGCTATCCTGGGTTCCTGGAAAGTCTCATTTTAGGCAAGGTAATTTTGGGAAAGATCATGAAGTTTGTTTATCCTAATACCAAGACAAAGCGATTAGGTAAGCGAGGAGAATCAAAAGTACACTACGTTGGTCTTACTTTCAACTATTCGGAATTTAATTCCGATATGCTTTTTATGCTTGAACTTGAAATACCGCAGATTAAAGCTCTTTTTGCAGAAAAGAGAAGAAAGAACAATGAAGAGATGCAGAAATGTTGCCCAGGGAAAGAACATAGTTTATTGAGGCAAGATTTATTCAATACTATACCAAATGGATCTTTTCAACATGATATGCTACACTCTCAGAATCCCTCACACAGCTATGTCAATCCATGGGAGATAAGGCCAGATTTCGACCCTCATTTTCGATTATCTGAAGGGAAAACTCCTACATCATCATATAATAGCGTGCCATTCCTCGGAGTGCGGGAAAATGCTGGGCCAAAGTATATTTGGAGACACTTGAATCCTGGAAGCACTGCATCAAACCCAAAGAATAAGTAAATAGTTTGATTATAGGGCTATTATTTCCACACTAAAGTTGCAGTTTTATTTTTATAAATAAGTTTCAGCTTATGTGTTTGGGAAGTGTCGAGTTATGCCCACGTTCAAAATATTCCAGGAGTAATGACTCATAGAGTTGAACTTTGAAATGTCTTGGGAAAATCGTTGTGGATCTTTTTTTTATTGGTATTCTTGGCAATGTAATTCGTAAAATTACTTCTGCACCATGTCCTAGCAGTAAAACTGCAACCAATTGAATTGTTTTCTACGGATGCTCAAAGTCCTGGTCTCGCCAACAGAGTCAAGTAGTGAGATTTGATGCACCACACCAAATTAGCGAACTATGTGATACTCAACATAAGCAAGCCAGCTTTGGCTGAAAAGCTCTTTGATACTAGTTAATTTGTGGAGGTTGCGAAGAAATCCATGTATAAAATTATCAGTCAATGACAAACGTGTGTGGGTTAATGTGGTTATACCAGAGGTGACTGGCAGTCTGAATTTACCATGGTGTACTTTCTACAAAAGGGAGACCTGGACAGAACCTGGAGATTGGAGATCACCCTCAACACAGTAGAGGATATTACTGTGCGTTTTGGCCATCTACTCAGGCAATATACCCATTTAAGGCCATACACGGGTGGACAGACGCACAGGCCTATAGTAGACCAGGTAATATGCGCTTCCATCTATTATGAGAGGCCCTTAGAACCCAAACAAAGATGATTAACACATTCATTACTGGTAGATTAATTCGCGGATTTTAGGAATCAATATTCGGGGCTGGTTGCAGTCCTTAAATTCTACAAAACGTACGTATCCGGAGTGAAGATTTTTTCACCACCGCATCGCACCAGCGGTGTCACTGTATACACACAGCTTCACGGTCAAAATTTTTTTTTACAAAAGAATTTAGAAATTTTCATGGCGAAAAAGATATTCAGGACGGATGATCACAAGTCCGGCAGCAGGCGTGGTTCCCATTCTTGAAGTCAGTATAAGGGCTCTTAATCTTCAAAAAAAAAATAATTGCGGACGGACAATTCCGAAATCCTGTGGGTTGAAAAAAATTCGCGCGGCAAAGATAAACCTTTCCCAGATCTGACAAAAGGCGATTTCCTGTTCACAGATAACCATAATGATTATAAAATAGATCAATTATAAGTATTTGATTCTTTTGAGAGCTTGCTCGAAATATTCCCAAGAATGGTATTTGGGTTGTTATGGCGTCAATTTTCATTTCACCTTATAAAAATTGTCTACATCTCATGCCAGAAAGGGACGTAAAATGACTCAAAGGCAGATTTGCCGGTCTTGTTACGAGGTGCATCCAGAAATGGCCCCATTTTTGTTGAAAGGCATTAATCATGCACGCATCAAAGATAACATTGGTGGTGGGAATTATATCGGTGAAGACAAAGTGTTCCTACAGTCCTTAAATATTACAGATGCTTTGGTGCCAATAGTGGCGCCAGGGGCCATCTTGTATTAAGCATAGTAAAGTATCGACATAATGTTTGCTCAATAATAAATTAATGTCATCAATCACTTATCATTTAGTAAGGCAAGAATTTGTGTAAAAAGACCAGGTGTGAACTTTTCCCCCATTCAGCCAGCAAGACCAATATAGAAAACACCGCTCATGCGATCCGCAGGAAGAGGACTGTATTTATTCAAGTATGCCACCAACACAAGAAAATATGCACCTATCTCATGCAATGCTGTTGAGATGTTCGTCTCTCCCCCCACACCCGCTCAATGCTACGGTTGAGAGCATTCCGTATGAGGGGTTTATATTGCTATTATTTGGTTCTCAATATGTGTTGGCTTAGAAATATTGGACAACAGTAATGTATTTCCCCCAGTGCTTGCATAATATGTGAAGGGACTTCTCTTTGAAAGTCGCGCTACTTCTGTTGAACATGTCGTCCATCCGACGTTTTTTGAAGTGCACATAGCAAGTTGAGTCTTGGCTGTTCACCACACCACGCACGGCGCAATAGAAAGAAAAGGCAACTTTTTTTGGGATGAAGTCAGATTTGCATTGCGTTTGAACTACAGGTATTGGGGTTTGCATACCGAATTGGGTAGTAAGGGTGATGTATTGAGGAACTGAAAAAGAATAAAAAACAATTGTGCTGGATGATAGTAGTACCCATATAAATCGGATGTTCTCTTTTTAGAGAACATAATGCTATTTACTTAAAAAAAATTTTTTCAAGTTTTAAGAAATATTTCAACCAAGAAATTTTTGATGGCTACATATTTCCACCACACGCCCCTGCATGAGACACCTCTTGGTATCTTTTGCAATGCGCGCTCAGTTGGCTTGTATTGCAGTTTATGAAATGTGGGGGTCTCGAGCTGAAACTGTTTGATTATGGCCCCCGATTTTCTACACACTCTTCCATATTTTTATTTTATTTTTTTGCAATAACGATCAGGGCACGGTGATTTCTTTGCTATATCAAAATCTTGCACTTTATATGAGAAAATCATACCCTGGCATCTTTATCACCATTGGTTTATTCAAACTTGCCCATAGACAGGCCCCTCGTTTTTAACATGCCAGTAAATTCCCCTACCCCGAGTAAACAGCCACCAAACTTCTCCCAAGAAGATGCCAATTATGTCGTGGACTCTTCGATTGATACAGGAAAAAGCGGTTCTTTTCGGCCGCAGAGCGGGTATCAAGCTGATCATGGATATCATCTTCAAGAGGAGCCTTGGGTTTTACCATGTATTGATTTTTATACATCCCCCGAAAGGAATCTTGACCCATATTTTCAACCTGATGCTACAGCATATTTTCAATCCTTAGTCGACATTACCAGTTTGGTAGGTCTTCATGAAAATTGGCCAAATGTATACAGTTCCGAGAAGCTGTTCCCTAGAACTCCCTTGCCAGTATTCCCAACAGCGGTGTTTTCATCGGTCCCAAATTATTCGGATATCAATACTTCCGAATACAATTGTGCACCCGGATTCCCGTTGGAAATGGGGTGTCTGTTTTCTTCATCTAACTTTCCTCAGCTTCGCAAAAGTGACGGAGTGCTAGACATATTGAAATCAGCTCTTTTGGACCCACCGATTCCAACTAATGCCATCTCTCAAACCCACAAAGCCACCACTACAACACTGGGAGCTTCATCACAAATTGATGAAACATCTTATGAAACATCTCATGTGCCAATTCAGCCCCAGCCTACCATAGAAAACAAGCCTCTTCTGGAAGTGGAAGAGGCATTTAGCAAATTTGTTCCTTTGCTCAGTACAGTGACGGCGCATAACGTTTCTGAGTTTTTGACAGAGTGCATGAAAGAATACCATCGGTACGTGTCATTAGACGACCTTTACAATTTACTATTTGGTGATATTTCAGATTCTGCCTTGGCTCTGAGTGCCGAGGGTTTGCTGATTCAAAAGCATGAATCCTTTGGACTGAAGTTTAATGGCATCGACTTTTGTCGTCTAATTATCGACACTTTTCGTGGACCACACGATAGCCAGACTCTTGAGAAGAGGTCTAGCCAAGTGTACCTGGTGCCTATTGTTAATTTCCACGAGCTTCTTCGGACATTTTTGGGCATCAAAATTTTATGTATCCTTGTTTTGACAGACCAAGACAAAGATGTTTTGCTGCTGGGTTGTCCAGCCTTCACTAAGCTGTCACTTTACAAGGGATATTACATTATTTGTCAAAAACTCTTTCAAAAATACTCGAGTTGTTTGTGCCGTGGTATAAAAGATATAATTGTGAGCCCGGCTAAACTAGGTCGACTAACCAATTTGCTCTACCCAAATTTGGTTCAAAAAAGAATAGGAAGAAGAGGGGAGTCGAAGCCCCACTATTTGGGCCTCAATTGGAACTACGATATAGTGGATAAGAAAATGCTTGGGATGCTTGATCTTGAAATTCCACATTTGGAAGATTATTTCAACACTATAAAAGCGAAAAGAGAGCTAAATGTAAGTTGTTTGGGTCATACTATGTCCTAGAAACAAAATTGTTTTTCTTCTCTTTCTTTTTCTTTTTTTTTTTTTTTTTGACTTCCCTGATTGAAAATTTCCTGACTCAAAATGGAAGTAAAAGTTGCTATGAAAAAATATTCATTGGTCATAAAGGTATGGGGACGCTCCTAAAAACCGCAGTAGTGTTATGAAATATGTTAGTTGTCGTCTTTTTCTCTGGTTTCCAGAGCCACTTTCTGTCCCTCCGTAAGTGGGCAACAAGAGAATATTTCAACAGGTATGGTTCTACAGTTAAAACGGCAAGGAAAATTTAATTTTCAGTGAATCAGGACCATCGTCATTGCTCTAAATGAGTTTCCATCTTGTTTCCATCTCGCAGCGTAACACTTCTGGGGAAATTATCCATCATTTTGAATGAAGTTTGAACAGCAGTTTTTTTGAGTTAAAAAGGGGGATTATTATTTGAAGTTCAGAAAAGTTTTATTTAGTCGTTTTTTCAACCGTTTAGTGGTTTACAGTATCCATAATAGATAACATATAATATAAACCTATCTTATTTGTGGGTTTTGGGCTCTTTTAGTTAAGACTCCATGAAAACAGATATATGAAACCTATAAACCCGAATTCAGTAGAAAAACTAAAACTGTTGGCACCCAAAACAGAGAGATTCGGACCAAGAGCACACACCCTACTCTGATTTACCAAATATTCAATAATATTCTGTTCAAGTGGGAATTTAATCATGAAACAAAACAAATGTTGTTTCTCCAAACCAATAACGTTTGACAAGTTTATACACAAAAAAAAAAACTTGACTATATACCCTTTACTGGCCATACATTCACTTTTTGTACATATGGCCGTTTTGAAAATTGAATTTATTAGAGCCCCTCCATTATATAAAAAGCGGCTTAAAAGCACATGTGATAAACAAATACATAGTGGAAAGCGAGCCGAAAAGGAGTAAATTATTGAAGAATGTTTGAAACTTAGTTCCATTCGGTATCCAGCGGGAATTCGAACATCCATGGAACCTTTGGGCTAGTTGTAGTCAAAAAATCATCCAAGAACAGATTGACCAATGAAAAGAGATTAAAAAAAAAAAATTGAACAACCGGAAATAAAAAGAAAAAAACCAAAACCAGATCGAGCAAGAAAATATCGCAATGTTTCACATATGCAGCCCCTCCACAAGAAGCCAAGAATACCTTTAAAGTACGGCAACTACTCACGGACATATCTTGGAAGCATATGCAAACCTGCAGTTTACTGCACTCGCCCACGCCCATACCGTGTTCTGGATACTTTCGGTTTATATGTAAGAGGGGATATCATTGAATTTTGATGCCGTATGGGAAAATATGGGAAAGCAATGCATCATATGTTGGTAGCCTTGAGGGATTTATATTATTTCTGTTCCGTATTACCCATGCCCTAACCTCTCGGGTGTATTAAATGCCCTCAGTCGGAACACATCTTCTACTACGATGTCAGTGTCATGTTAAGTTGGGGCTTGGTGAGGCGAATTAGTCACCCGCCAGTCACATTCAATATCCATCGAAGAATCAGAATATTTTGGTCTCGATGTAAAACCATAGGGGGGTCATAATGCTTGACGCATGTGGTGCACTTTTGCGCCACCTCAGCTGAAAACGTCTGCCGCTTTTTGGAACCTGCACCTCCAAAGCTGTATCCGGACTTGTGAGCTTTATGTGCTCATTATCACAATTGCTAGTGCTTCATGCATCTTGAAGAATCTACATTCCGCAATTTTACAGGAATATCACTGTAACTTCCGGTGCATGTGTTTGAACCCCCGTTCTTTGAGCATGAACTTGCATATATGTGGGGGATACCATAGCGTTTGCTTGCTCTTCAAGTCGAGTACGAAGAAGAAGCAAGCTGGCAGCAAGCTAATAGAAAGCCAATAGCAAGCCAATAGCAAGCTAATCGCATAGGTCCGCTGCTCATATACGAGCTAGCCAAGAAAAACGCAAAAGAAAAAAAAGGAAAAAAAAAACTTTGCTATTACTACGATATCCCAGGTCTGAAAGTGGGAATTGGCAACTAATACGTTGCGCTGTAAAAACGAGAAACAAAAAAAACAAAAAGGCTTCTCCTACCAAGAGTTTTTGACATGGAAGGTCTTCGTTTGTCTTCGCTGGTGATGCGTGGCTATAGAGTCCAATTTCTTGCTATGTGTTTGCAAAACCCTTGTTTGAATTTGAAATTGACGGGATGTTATGAATTCTAAATGCTGCATTTCAATTATGTAAATACGTTGCTCACAACAAAGCAAGCGTTGTAACATGAAAAAAAAAAAAAAACACTTGTACATTCTGCAAGAATATTCGGTGGCTATCGCATTGTGGCGGTTCCTGTATACAACAACCCTTTGTGGCGGCATCACTGCTGCAAAAACACAAAAAATAATAAAAAAAAAGCCTGAATACGATAACGCCAAAGAAAAACGCCAGGGCGTTAAAAATTATAAATATGACCGGATATCCCCCCAAAGTTGTATGTATGTTTTTTTATAGCAATCATCACAAACCCTTACCATGCTTCGTTGTTTATTGGTGTATGCCATGGTCATTACTATGGCAAGCGCTAACTTTTTCAATATCTTGGAAAGGCAAGCCGATGACACCCCTGTGGACACCAAACCTATTCTAAAGCGTCGGTTGGAAGCTGACTCAAATCCGCTGTATTGTACAGTTCCTAAGTCATGGAAAACTGGTATCATGGCCAAATTCTACAGATACAATCTCAATTCCAAGGCTGCTGCGAACAGTGACTTTTTCCTCTCGGGATATAAGACTGAACTTTTGAAAGTTGTGGAGGGAGTTGATCATGTCAACTTCGCCTCTACTGCTCCTGAAAACACCGTCACTCGAGGCTCGATTTATGGCTACGACACTACCATCTCTAACTACACTGTCGAATTGACTGGTTGGTACCAACCTCAAATGGCTGGTGTTTATACGTTCACATTGACTGCAAAAGGTGGAGCATCTTTCCAATTTGGCAGTGGTGCCTGGTGCTGTAATGATGCTGCAGGAGCGTTGAACAACACATTGCTTGTCAACACTTTGGGAACCACGTCGGGTACATCTCGGAGCAAGACTGCGCTTCAGTTATTCGCTAACAGATTGTATCCTTTCAAGATCGTGCTTTTCAATCAAAACGGTAACAGTGACATTGACTTCAAAATTTCTGATCCTAACGGAAAATACATTACCGATTTTGCCCCCAATGTCCAGATGGCCAGCTATCTAGACAATCCAAAAGGTGCATGTTATACTACTACTGTGTTTTCCGACTGGAACAAACCCATGACGTCTACTTCAACTCAAGTTAACTGGATGACTAATACTGTTGTGATTAACATTCCCAAACCAAGTACTACTGTGATCTCCACATGGACTGGCTCTGTTACTAAGACACAAACCGTCACTGGGGCCGACGGCGCACTTACCGCTGTTGTCGCTGTACCTCCGCTAAAGGCTGACTCAAACCCACTGTTTTGTCAAGTTCCTAAGTCATGGAAAACTGGTATCATGGCCAGATTCTACAGATACGACCTCAATTCTAAGGCTGCTGCGAACAGTGACTTTTTCCTCTCGGGATATAAGACTGAACTTTTGAAAGTTGTGGAGGGAATTGATCATGTCAACTTCGCCTCTACTGCCCCTGAAAACACTGTAACTCAAGGCTCGATTTACGGCTACGACACTACCATCTCTAACTACACTGTCGAATTGACTGGTTGGTACGAACCTCAAATGGCTGGTGTTTATACGTTCACATTGACTGCAAAAGGTGGAGCATCTTTCCAATTTGGCAGTGGTGCCTGGTGCTGTAATGATGCTGCAGGAGCGTTGAACAACACATTGCTTGTCAACACTTTGGGAACCACGTCGGGTACATCTCGGAGCAAGACTGCGCTTCAGTTATTCGCTAACAGATTGTATCCTTTCAAGATCGTGCTTTTCAATCAAAACGGTAACAGTGACATTGACTTCAAAATTTCTGATCCTAACGGAAAATACATTACCGATTTTGCCCCCAATGTCCAGATGGCCAGCTATCTAGACAATCCAAAAGGTGCATGTTATACTACTACTGTGTTTTCCGACTGGAACAAACCCATGACGTCTACTTCAACTCAAGTTAACTGGATGACTAATACTGTTGTGATTAACATTCCCAAACCAAGTACTACTGTGACCTCCACATGGACTGGCTCTGTTACTAAGACACAAACCGTCACTGGGGCCGACGGCGCACTTACTGCTGTTGTCGCTGTACCCTCCGCTAAAGGCTGACTCAAACCCACTGTTTTGTCAAGTTCCTAAGTCATGGAAAACTGGTATCATGGCCAGATTCTACAGATACGACCTCAATTCTAAGGCTGCGGCGAACAGTGACTTTTTCCTCTCGGGATATAAGACTGAACTTTTGAAAGTTGTGGAGGGAATTGATCATGTCAACTTCGCCTCTACTGCCCCTGAAAACACTGTAACTCAAGGCTCGATTTACGGCTACGACACCACCATCTCTAACTACACTGTCGAATTGACTGGTTGGTACGAACCTCAAATGGCTGGTGTTTATACGTTCACATTGACTGCAAAAGGTGGAGCATCTTTCCAATTTGGCAGTGGTGCCTGGTGCTGTAATGATGCTGCAGGAGCGTTGAACAACACATTGCTTGTCAACACTTTGGGAACCACGTCGGTACATCTCGGAGCAAGACTGCGCTTCAGTTATCTTCTAACAGATTGTATCCTTTCAAGATCGTGCTTTTCAATCAAAACGGTAACAGTGACATTGACTTCAAAATTTCTGATCCTAACGGAAAATACATTACCGATTTTGCCCCCAATGTCCAGATGGCCAGCTATCTAGACAATCCAAAAGGTGCATGTTATACTACTACTGTGTTTTCCGACTGGAACAAACCCATGACGTCTACTTCAACTCAAGTTAACTGGATGACTAATACTGTTGTGATTAACATTCCCAAACCAAGTACTACTGTGACCTCCACATGGACTGGCTCTGCTACTACGACACAAACAGTCACCGGGGCTGACGGCGCGCTTACCCCTGTTGTTGTTGTACCCACACCAGTTGCTTCAACCACGTCGTCTACTTGGACCGGGTCTTCCAGCAAAACCGAGACAGTGACCGGAGCTGACGGTGTGCTTACCCCTGTTGTCGTTGTGCCTGAGCCTGTTGCTTCAACAAGCACCACATCCACTTGGACGGGTTCTTTCACCAAAACGGACTTTGTGACAGGTGCTGATGGTACGAAAACACCAATTGTTGTTATTCCTACTCCGGTTGGTTCGGGTAGCCAGACATCTACTTGGACCGGATCTTTCACCAAAACAGAGACAGTGACCGGAGCTGACGGTGTGCTCACCCCTGTTGTCGTTGTACCCACACCAGTTGCTTCAACCACGTCGTCTACTTGGACCGGCTCTTCCACCAAAACTGAGACAGTGACCGGAGCTGACGGTGTGCTTACCCCTGTTGTCGTTGTGCCTGAGCCTGTTGCTTCAACAAGCACCACATCCACTTGGACGGGTTCTTTCACCAAAACGGACTTTGTGACAGGTGCTGATGGTACGAAAACACCAATTGTTGTTATTCCTACGCCGGTTGGTTCGGGTAGCGAGACATCTACTTGGACCGGATCTTTCACCAAAACAGAGACAGTGACCGGAGCTGACGGTGTGCTCACCCCTGTTGTCGTTGTACCCACACCAGTTGCTTCAACCACGTCGTCTACTTGGACCGGCTCTTCCACCAAAACTGAGACAGTGACCGGAGCTGACGGTGTGCTTACCCCTGTTGTCGTTGTGCCTGAGCCTGTTGCTTCAACTACCTCTGACTGGACTGGATCTTTCACCACCGCTTTGATTGTGACAGGTACTGATGGATCCAAGACTCCTGTTGTCGTCACTCCTTCGGCATCGATCACCTCTGAATGGACCGGATCCTTCACCACCACCTTGGTGGTTACTGGCACCGATGGATCCAAGACTCCTGTTGTCGTTACTCCTTCGGCATCAATCACCTCTGAGTGGACTGGATCCTTCACCACCACCTTGGTGGTTACTGGCACCGATGGATCGAAGACTCCTGTTGTCGTCACTCCTTCGGCATCGATCACTTCTGAGTGGACCGGATCCTTCACCACTACTTTGATTGTGACAGGTACCGATGGATCGAAGACTCCTGTTGTCGTCACTCCTTCGGCATCGATCACCTCTGAGTGGACTGGATCCTTCACCACCACCTTGGTGGTTACTGGCACCGATGGATCGAAGACTCTGTTGTCGTCACCTTCTTCGGCATCAATCACCTCGCTGGATCCTTCACCACCACCTTGGTGGTTACTGGTACCGATGGATCGAAGACTCCTGTCGTCACTCCTTTCGGCATCGATCACCTCTGAGTGGACTGGATCTTTCACCACCACCTTGGTGGTTACTGGTACCGATGGATCGAAGACTCTGTTGTCGTCACTCCTTCGGACTGGATCTTTTCAATCACCTGAGTGGACTGGATCTTTCACCACTACTTTGGTGGTTACAGGTACCGATGGATCGAAGACTCCTGTTGTCGTCACTCCTTCGGCATCGATCACCTCTGAGTGGACTGGATCCTTCACCACCACCTTGGTGGTTACTGGTACCGATGGATCGAAGACTCCTGTTGTCGTCACTCCTTCGGCATCGATCACCTCTGAGTGGACCGGATCTTTCACCACTACTTTGATTGTGACAGGTACCGATGGATCGAAGACTCCTGTTGTCGTCACTCCTTCGGCATCAATCACCTCTGAGTGGACTGGATCCTTCACCACCACCTTGGTGGTTACTGGTACCGATGGATCGAAGACTCCTGTTGTCGTCACTCCTTCGGCATCGATCACCTCTGGTGAGACCCGGATCTTTGGTTGGACCGATGGATCGAAGACTCTGCTGTTGTCACTCTTTTTGATGGATTTCACCGGTACCGATGGACGAAGACTCCTGTTGTCACTCCTTCGGCATCGATCACCTCTGAGTGGACTGGATCTTTTTTCACCACCACCTTGGTGGTTTTTGGTACCGATGGATCGAAGACTCCTTGTTGTCGTCACTCCTTCGGCATCGATCACCTTCTGAGTGGATGGATCCTTCACCACCACCTTGGTGGTTACTGGCACCGATGGATCGAAGACTCCTGTTGTTGTCAATCCTTCGGCATCGATCACCTCTGAGTGGACCGGATCTTTCACCACCTTTTTGATTTGACTAGGTACCGATGGATCGAAGACTCCTGTTGTCGTCACTCCTTCGGCATCGATCACCTCTGAGTGGACTGGATCCTTCACCACCACCTTGGTGGTTACTGGCACCGATGGATCGAAGACTCCTGTTGTCGTCACTCCTTCGGCATCGATCACCTCTGAGTGGACTGGATCTTTCACCACCACCTTGGTGGTTACTGGCACCGATGGATCGAAGACTCCTGTTGTCGTCACTCCTTCGGCATCAATCACCTCTGAGTGGACTGGATCCTTCACCACCACCTTGGTGGTTACTGGTACCGATGGATCGAAGACTCCTGTTGTCGTCACTCCTTCGGCATCAATCACCTCTGAGTGGACCGGATCTTTCACCACTACTTTGATTGTGACAGGTACCGATGGATCGAAGACTCCTGTTGTCGTCACTCCTTCGGCATCGATCACTTCTGAGTGGACCGGATCTTTCACCACCACCTTGGTGGTTACTGGCACCGATGGATCGAAGACTCCTGTTGTCGTCACTCCTTCGGCATCGATCACCTCTGAGTGGACCTGGATCCTTCACCACCACCTTGGTGGTTACTGGCACCGATGGATCGAAGACTCGTTGTTGTTCCTTCGGCATCATCACCTCTGAGTGGACTGGATCTTCACCACCACCTTGGTGGTTACTGGTACCGATGGATCTCCTGTTGTCGTCACTCCCGGTATCGATCACCTCTGAGTGGATTGGATCTTTCACCACCACTTTTGGTGGTGACGGGTACTGATGGATCGAAGACTCTGTTGTCGTCACTCCTTCGGCATCGATCACCTCTGAGTGGACTGGATCCTTCACCACCACCTTGGTGGTTACTGGTACCGATGGATCGAAGACTCCTGTTGTTTCACTTTCCTTCGGCATCAATCACCTCTGAGTGGACTGGATCCTTCACCACCACCTTGGTGGTTACTGGTACCGATGGATCGAAGACTCTGTTGTCGTCTTCGGCATTCAAATCCCTCTGAGTGGACTGGATCCTTCACCACCACCTGGTCGGTTACTTGGATGGATGAAGACTCCTGGATCGCAACCCATTTTCGGCATCGGCCCTTGAGTGGACCGGTCCTTCACCACTACTTTGGAGACCCAGGTACCGATGGATCGAAGACTCCTGTTGTCGTCACCGGGCATCGATCACTCTGAGTGGACTGGATCCTTCACCACCACCTTGGTGGTTACTGGTACCGATGGATCGAAGACTCCTGTTGTCGTCACTCCTTCGGCATCGGCATCGATCACCTCTTTGGTATTGACAGGTACCGATGGATCCAAGACCGTTGTCGTTTGCTCCTTCGGCATCAATTCTGAGTGGATTCTTCACCACCACCTTGGTGGTTACTGGTACCGATGGATTGAAGACTCCTGCTGTCGTCACCTTCGGCATCAATCACCTCTGAGTGGACTGGATCTTCACCACCACCTTGGTGGTTACTGGCACCGATGGATCGAAGACTCCTATTTTGATGCTCCTTCGGCATCGATCACCTCTGAGTGGACCGGATCCTTCACCACTACTTTTGATTGTGACAGGTACCGATGGATCGAAGACTCCTGTTAATGTCACTCCTTTGGCATCGATCACTTCTGAGGGATTGGATCTTTTCACCACCACCTTGGTGGTTACTGGTACCGATGGATCGAAGACCTCTGTTGTTGTCACTCCTTCGGCATCGATCACTTCTGAGTGGACCGGATTTTCTTCACCACTATTTGGTTACTGGTACCGATGGATCGAAGACTGTTGTTCACTCCTTCGGCATCGATCACTTCTGGAGTGGACCGGATCTTTACCACCTTTGGTGGTTACTGGTACCGATGGATCGAAGACTCCTCGTTGTCGTCACCTTCGGCATCAATTCTGAGTGGACCGGATCTTCAATTCACTTTGATTGTGACAGGGTACCGATGGACTCCTGTTGTTGTCACCTTTCGGCATCGATCACCTCTGAGTGGACCGGATCTTTCACCACCTACTTTGATTGTGACAGGTACCGATGGATCGAAGACTCCCTGTTGTCGTCACTCCTTCGGCATCAATCACTTCTGGAGTGGACTGGATCCTTCACCACCACCTTGGTGGTTACTGGCACCGATGGATCGAAGACTCCTGTTGTTGTCACTCCTTCGGCATCGATCACCTCTGAGTGGACCGGATCTTTCACCACTACTTTGATTGTGACAGGTACCGATGGATCGAAGACTCCTGTTGTTGTCACTCCTTCGGCATCGATCACCTCTGAGTGGACCGGATCTTTCACCACTACTTTGATTGTGACAGGTACCGATGGATCGAAGACTCCTGTTGTCGTCACTCCTTCGGCATCGATCACTTCTGAGTGGACCGGATCTTTCACCACCACCTTGGTGGTTACTGGCACCGATGGATCGAAGACTCCTGTTGTTGTCACTCCTTCGGCATCGATCACCTCTGAGTGGACCGGATCCTTCACCACCACCTTGGTGGTTACTGGTACCGATGGATCGAAGACTCCTGTTGTTGTCACTCCTTCGGCATCAATCACCTCTGAGTGGACTGGATCCTTCACCACCACTTGGTGGTTACTGGTACCGATGGATTGAAGACTCTGTTGTCGTCACTCCTTCGGCATCAATCACCTCTGAGTGGACTGGATCCTTCACCACCACCTTGGTGGTTACTGGTACCGATGGATCCAAGACTCCTGTTGTCGTCACTCCCTTCTCGGCATCGATCACCTCTGAGTGGGATGGATCTTTCACCACCACCTTGGTGGTACCGATGGATCCAAGACTTCTGTTGTCGTCACTCCTTCGGCATCAATCACCTCTGAGTGGACCGGATCTTTTCACCACTACTTTGATTGTGACAGGTACCGATGGATCGAAGACTCCTGTTGTCGTCACTCCTTCGGGATCTTTTGATGGACCGGATCACCTCACCGATGGATCGGACTGTTGTTGATCTTTCACCTGAGTGGATTGACCTTCACCACCACCTTGGTGGTTACTGGTACCGATGGATCGAAGACTCCTGTTGTCGTCACTCCTTCGGCATCAATCACCTCTGAGTGGACTGGATCCTTCACCACCACCTTGGTGGTTACTGGTACCGATGGATCGAAGACTCCTGTTGTCGTCTCTCCTTCGGCATCAATCACCTCTGAGTGGACTGGATCCTTCACCACCACCTTTGATTTTACTGGTACCGATGGATCGAAGACTCTGTTGTCGTCACTCCTTCGGCATCGATCACCTCTGAGTGGACCGGATCTTTTTCACCACCACCTTGGTGGTTACAGGTACCGATGGATCGTTGACTCCTTCGGCATCAATGTTGAGTGGACTGGATCGTCACCACCCCTTGGTGGTTTGGGCGATGGATCGATCACTTCGGCACGATCAGTGGGAGTGGGATCTTTCACCACCACCTTGGTGGTTACTGGCACCGATGGATCGAAGACTCCTGTTGTCGTCACTCCTTCGGCATCAATCACCTCTGAGTGGACCGGATCTTTCACCACTACTTTGATTGTGACAGGTACCGATGGATCCAAGACTCCTGTTGTCGTTACTCCTTCGGCATCAATCACCTCTGAGTGGACTGGATCCTTCACCACCACCTTGGTGGTTACTGGTACCGATGGATCGAAGACTCCTGTTGTCGTCACTCCTTCGGCATCAATCACCTCTGAGTGGACTGGATCCTTCACCACCACCTTGGTGGTTACTGGTACCGATGGATCGAAGACTCCTGTTGTCGTCACTCCTTCGGCATCAATCACCTCTGAGTGGACTGGATCCTTCACCACCACCTTGGTGGTTACTGGCACCGATGGATCGAAGACTCCTGTTGTCGTCACTCCTTCGGCATCGATCACCTCTGAGTGGACTGGATCTTTCACGACCACCTTGGTGGTTAGTGGTACTGATGGATCGAAGACTCCTGTTGTCGTCACACCTGTGGCAACTTCCGAGCCTGCTTTTTCGCATGTAACTGCGATGTCTGGTGGTTGGAACCTGTCATATGCTTGGTCGAGCGCTCCATCCATTGTCACTTCAGCCGGGAAATCTAATGTGATTGCGGGATCAATTTTGACGACTGCAACTGTCACTTTAGTGAGTACGTCTACGGATGGAGTTGGTAGTACAAGGGTCCTTACGGTTACATCCACAACCATCTACTGCCCGGAAAGTAGTAAAATTTCCGAACCTAGGCTCACTGGCGAAACGAGGACTGTGATTAGTACATCCACTGATGGATATGGCAACACTCAATATGTGACAGGAACGTACACGACAACATATTGTCCTGATAGTGCTGTTAATGAGCCGAGCTACACAACAAAGACGTCGACTTCTGTTTCAACCTTGAGCTTAGGACCTGGCTCTACGAGTTTGGCCACGTTCACGGTGACTAGTACTCACTGTCCAAAGTGTCCACTTGGTACTACCAGTACGTCTTCGAAGAGTGATGATTCGATTCAAACGTCTACCTCGGAGATCACTCCTGTGACACAAAGCGGGGTCGATGGAGTAAACGGCTCTGTGAACCCAACTGCCTCGGCCGGATCTTCTGGCTCTTCTGGCTCTTCTGGCTCTTCTGGCTCTTCTGGCTCTTCTGGAATTAGCCATAACAGTACCGTGGATGGTCCCAATGGTCAGAATGGTACAACTGACAAACCAGTTTCTACTGGTTCGCCCATCATTGTACCTGGAACTTCCTCTGTATCGCTTCTCGAGGGTAGTGCTCCACGCATGTCCATGATTCTGACTATGTTGCTTACCCCTCTTTTGGCTTTGCTTCTCTAAGCTAATTAAATGAGCTTTGATATTTCGTGTCTCAGGACATTCGCGTTTTTTTTAAACCTTTTCGAATTCGAGATTGCCCACGTGAACCAATTGTTGCAACCACACTTATGAGTGCACGGATCATGGTGGAGGTAATCAAACGTATGTTTGTTTGTTTTCCCAAAGACTAAATTGGGGTTTGGAATACACATCTCTTTAAAATTTTGCGCAGTAGCTTTTTCGTAGTACAGCATCTATAGAAATAATCCGTAATCTGCAAACCATGAATCTTGCTGAGAATTAGGGTTCCTCGAGGTGCAATATAGTCTTTTGGGTAAGACACGACCCGGTTCGCTGGACACGCCGGCGGGACAAAATTGTACAAAAGGGGAGAAAGGGGGGTTTCGGACTCCACCGGAAAGAAACGGGACAGATTGGTTAGATAGAATACGATATTCAGGTGGGGTAGGTTCCAGTCCAACTTAACCGAACCACCTTCCAAAATTATCGATTTCTGTAAGAGCCTGTGTTCACGTCAGTGTTGTTAGTAACACGATATTTTACTAAATTTTTAGTAAACCCGAATATTATAAATATTTTTCCCGATATTATTAGTAATATTATATTATGGAAATATATCATAATATATCATAATATATTATTTTCAACCATGAGTGGAGGCAGTTTCGACGGGCCCAGGGGGGCCAGCAAGGCATCTTATTAGGGTTCGCACGCTGGCCTAGCCAATTATTTCCCTGTACCTCCACCGAAAGTCTTAATGTTGGGGTTCAATATAAAAAAAATCATGGTGAGATATAGATGGTAGCTTTAGACTACGACTGTATTATGATAAACTAACTAAATCCAAAGGTCCGAAACCAGACTAAAGGAATAAGGCAAAAAACCCTATTCCTGCACTTCCTCGTCGGACGGCATTCAGGGCTCAGTCATTTTACTGCATATATAGTCACTTCCTCCGGTCTTCTGGGAGCTTTGTCACCCAATATCCTCTTAAAATTATCGCTTAAAATAGCAGCTGTTAACGTCCATGTTACTTGAGAAGCCAAGTTTCGAGAAAAATCAACTTTTTTGATACGTAAAAAACCATAACATATTATAATATATTATTCATATTATTAATATGAAAGTCAATATTAATATTAATATTATTACTACATATTACATAATATATTATTGAGCTATAATATTTTTGCGCGCTTTACTATTTTACTAACGTGAACTTCACGTTAGCGCGTCTGACTGTATCAGTGAATTTCAACAATTCTCCTCACGAAAAAATAAATAATTTATAAAACTAATTTTCTTCGGGACATGGTTTGGCCCGGCACAAAAATGAAATGTTTTTACAAAAAAAAAAAAAAAAATTCTCGTAGCTCTAAAGTCTAACGGCCTCGTCGATAAATAAATGTCTATGAGGGCCAATTGAAAGTTTCTTGTGTTAATAATAATGCTCCTTCAAAAATTAAATGGCCCATTAAACTAATGCTCGGCCCGAAAAAAAAGATCATCTCCCCCTGAATATTCACTCGATCCATGACAATGTTTTAGCCGTCGCCACTTTCACCATATTTTTCACTACTCTTATAAGGCCTGAGGGAATTATTACTATTTATTTGTAGTAAGTGGCGACATTTTTTTTTTTTTTAAAGAAACAACAGTTGTTACAGCGGCGACAGTTGTGACAGCGGCGACAGTATTTTGGAGGTATTTCGCACCGGTGTAGATCAAAATTAGGAAAGTGCCAAATTTAGCGACAAGTATTTTGTGCCATATTTTGATATATTTGCCATTTACTAGATGTCGGTTTTGACTCGGGACATACTTTACTAAAAACATATATCGTAATATATTGATTCGACATATGTAAAAAAAAAGCCTATGACCAGGTGCTTCAGCCGTTGCTAGCAGCAAAGAGCGTGTTCGGCAGGGTTCGGCAGGGTTCGGCAGGGTTCGCGCTTAGGCCTTGGCACGAATTGGACCGACTGAGGTATAGAGCCGAAAAAGGAGCACATTTTGCAATTTATGACAACCCGTGTTAGATGTGTTTTGCGTATACATAGAATCCAACATTTAATTTTCAGGATCGACAATTGATTTATTTTAGGGTCAATTTCGGAGAAGGAGAATCATTAACACAAGAGCTCTCGATTATTCCCGCAGAGATTTACCTTTCGACAGGGCGATTTCACTTTGGAGCTACGAGGGTTTTTTGTCAAGACATTTCTTGTTTTGCCGGGACAATCTAGGGTCTGAAGAACACGAATTATTTTTATAAGTAGTGTATATTGATTCTTTAAAAACAAACCCACCATTGGTTTAGATAGACTATTTTTAAATTATTTCAAAATAAAGAGATTTTAAATAACTTTTATTTCAGAATAAGTGAAAAAACTTCGCACATGACAACTATCAACTAAAAATTAATGTCGAGGGAGTTTCGCGTTCCTCCAATGTGTAAGAAATATCAAGATAACAAAACTGCACAGTAATAATATTTTCCATTTCGGACGAAACAAACTAGCATACGGCGTGGTAAGAATTTTACCTGATTATGAAAAAATACAATACCATCTTTTATAATGGCATACTTGGCTGAAGGCAATTCTTCAACCGTTTTGGTTGCTCGTATTGATGCGCGCTGTTTGAAGGGGTCGCTAATTGCACATCTTCAGCGGAAAAAAAAACCATACTCCTTTTAAGAAGAAGACCAAAAGATGTTTTTTTTGTCTTTCTTTTCTTATTATCCTTTTATCTTTTGTGGGGCTCTAAGGTTTTCATTGTGAATTATTTCTTTATCTGTTATGTTTCAAACATTTGACCAGAATCTACAATACACTGGTCACTTCATTTGGAACATCCAACAAGGGTACATTGGAAAGCTCAACCAAAGAGAAAGAGGTTCTTATATTGTTTATAACGATACTAAACTCCACTTCTCTGTTGGAAAGTTGGTATATTTCTCCTGTGGACTTTACAAAACGAGTGTAACCACGAGGGACCCATATCGTTATAAACATGGCACTCAATCGCTATAAAGAGACCATCGTTATAACCACAACACCCAATCGTTATACGCAGTGCACGCTCGCACAGCAGGGCTGCGCTCGGTGCCCTGTGCACTCCCTCATCACGATGGCATTTTTCACCACCTAAAAATTCCCCATCTCCCTTCCAACAACCTCGTCGCTCTCTTTTTCCAAACTTCACCCCCCAAAAATGAGTAGCTTATCCCAGCAACTTCAAGCCATCAGCGCCAAAAACGCTTCGGTGGCTTTGGATAGAAAATCTAGGGCCTTTGTCCACTCGCAGTCGCTCATTTTCGACCCCAAGGCTGCTGCTGCCCAGGACCACGAATATATCTACCAGATTGCATGTGAGGGTCTCGAGGAACTTGTGGAAATCGACTCCCGATTCGCCAGGTTCCAGCTGTCGCTTTTTTCCCCTGCTTCCGTGACATTTGACCGGAATGTTTCCACGAAAGATGTCGTGGCCCAGGCAGAGAAAAACGCCATTGCTTTCATAAACATGGCTGCACCATACTTTGCATTGAGCCCGGCTTTGAAGGCCACCGAGTGGCTTGTGAGACGTTACCACATCAACATCCACTGTGCGGAAACTTTGCTTCTTGCCGCATTGCCTTACCATACAAAACCCGTGTTCTCGCGCTTCATGGGTGTCGTCCCTAAAAGCTCATGGCCTGCCATTTTCTCTCCCATTATCGGCTACAAGGAGACAATGGGCTTGCCACCACAAGCGTCCATCTTGAAATGTTTCTACACTGATGCTGCCCTCTTCCGTCTCTACACACAATATGTGGTGGATGGCCTCAGAAACAAAACTGTCTACAAGGAGCAGTTGGTGTTCTACCTCTCAAACACGGCCCAGGTTTTGGCTTCTGCACGCCAGAGACACCGCACGTCTCAACGAGCAGTACATTCCTGTGATTCTTGAAGCAGCTGTTGAGTTCCTTCATGACCGCACTTTTCCATTTTCCTCCACCTTGGCTCTGGACGTGCGCATTACCATTTATGCCGTGCTTTCCGTTTTGTGTCTGATGGTTCCGCTCCTGAAAGAGCTTGTTTTCACCTTGACCAGATCCATTTTGCAGAGTGACGCTGCCTTTGCTGCACCAGTCCAGAGACAGACCTTCATCCTTTTGGGCCAGTTGTGGAACTTCTACAACGAATCCGATCTTCCTACGGATGTATTTGTGTTCACTGCCCTTCCAGTGCACGTGATCTTGGACCACGAGTCCTTGTTGCACCGTCTTGCTGAAGAAAACTACCATGTATCCAAGTTCTTGTTCTTCTACTTTGCGGATAAGATCAATGCCGCGGATGCAGAAGCAGCAGAAATCTTGCCTCTCCTCAGACCAGACTCTTCTCCATTTGTGTTTGAGGCCCTCGCCGCAAAACTCTTGCGTGCTCTCGACACACCACTCGCCAACGATCTCAAGCCACGTGCCGTCAACGTTTTTGAGCGTCTAGTCAAGACCGACAAACAAAAGCTCCTTGCACTTTTGGACACCCACAATAAAACCTTGGGTGACCTTGAAATGGTACTCCTGCGCACCTTAGGAGCTGGCGATGTTGATGCCGACGTTAACGGTTCTGTTTACGAGGCCGACTACGTGAAATTAGCGAAGGAGGTGCCTCGCAATGTAGAAGTAGGATCCCTTTTTGCGTGCCACGTTTCCACCACTGACCTGTTCCTCAGCAGCTCCAGCTCTACAGAGTTTGCTCTGCTTGTGTCGGTGTTATTGCAAGGTATGCAAGGTGCAGAAGTATCCGAGCAGATCAGATCTATGTTTGCGTTTCTTAGGATCGTGATCAAGAGCAACACGGAGGCTCATTGCTCGTTTCTCTTGCGCGTAGCATTGACGCCATCTGTGCCTTCCAATATTCGTTTAGTGGCATTGAAGTGCATGCTGACGAGAATTACCGAGGCTTTGCGTCTGGACGACACCACCGCGTTCTACTTGTTGGTGCCGCTCCTCTTGCTCGCTCTTGGAGACGCTAGCAAAACCATTAGGGGATACACTTTGAAACTTCTCGGTCAAATCAGAGAGCTTACTGCTGACCTCCTTGAGCGCGAGGGAAAGAAGGTCAAGTGTAAGTTGTTCATGGAGCACCAAATATATGGTGAAGTGGAGGCATCCCAGCGCTCCATTATCTCGCCACAAGACGGTAACGCTATGCTCCGGGCCTTGCTCAAAAACGAAGACTTGACCAGTGGTTTGCTCGTGGATGCCGCCCGGGTCCAGAACCTCATCTTTGACGGGCTCTTCAAGGCGTCCAAATCAGGAAAGAAGAAGTTTGGTTCGGTTTTGCTCAGAACTTTTGTCCTCAACCAGTGGTCACTTACTTCTTTGCCCTTAGCATTCAAATCGAGGGCTTGGTCCATCGTGTCTGCCAGAAACGTGGCTCAAAGCGGTACTGAAGACAGATTTGTGTTTGTCGAGGACCTCAAGTCATTTTTCTCCAAGATAGATTCCTGGAAGGCGGATGCTTTGGCTGCCAACATTCCATTCGAAGACGTCGAAAAGGCCATCGTTGAAATGGTTGGAGGCGAGACTTCGAACGAGGAGAATATTAACAAGGAAATCAGCTGGTTCTTGCAGGCACTCTCTTCCGAAAGGTCGTTGCAACTTGCCACTAATCAAGAGATTGATTGAACTCTTCCCCCACATCGAATCCAATGAACATAAGTTGAGGATCTGCAGTGAAATGGTTGAGTTGATCGTGGGCGATAACGACACCGAGCTAGAGTTCGACCCCCTTGAGACTTTGCAGACATTTGAATTCTCTAACCAATCCATGATTGCTTTGCTTAACACCGTCAACATTGTCACCCAGGTCCCAGAGCAAGGTGTTGCCAAGAGAAGAAGAAGATCCTCGTCGAGCACCCAGAAAACAATGGCCAGAGATGATATCAGTTCCATGGCTGCTCAACACTTGAGGAAACTTTCGGTTATCTTGGACGTTTTGGAGAGCCAGTTGAGACGCAACCCAGGCCAGCTCGCCAACCCAGACTTGTTGCAAGAAATGTTCAAGATCTTGACCGACTTGGACTATTTGTGTAATGATGGAAAGATGCCAGTATTGTACGCACAAGAAACCTTGGCTTCGTGCATGTTGCTTACCATCGTGGACATGAAGAAAGCCATCCTCCAGAAAGAAGTTCAAGTTTGACTCCAACTCCATCAGAGCAGATTTGATTGTCAACTCTATCAGACTTTCTCAGTCGCCCCAAGTCCAGAACAGATTGTTGCTTGTCATTTCCGAGCTTGCTTCTCTTGCACCTGAGATTATTCTTCATTCTGTTATGCCTATCTTCACCTTCATGGGTGCCCATACCATCAGACAAGATGACGAGTTTTCCAGCTCTGCTTTGCAGCAAACGATCGCCAAAGTGGTACCTGCCATCACTTCAGCATCGCAATCTGCCGATTCTGAGATTGAGTTCTTGTTGACCAGCTTTATCACTGCGTTCCAGCATATCCCAAGACACCGTCGTGTGAAGTTGTTTGTTTCGCTCGTCAAGACTTTGGGGTGCAAGCAGTCTTTGCACACGATTCTTTTCTTGATCGGCCAACAATATGCTGCTAACATGGCCAAGCATAAGACGCCTGAGTGTGACTCCTTGTTGGACTTTGTCACCTCATTGTTGAAGACATTCTCTGCAGAGGAGTGCTTGCAAAGTTTGCACGGATTTTATTTGTTATGGGAGGCAATCCCTACTCATACTTTAGAGAAGGACTCGGACGAGTTTGCTCAATTGAGCTCGCGCTCTATTTACGGACCCTCTATTGTCAGTTTGCCCACTAAGGATTTGTTGGTGCTCAAGTTCAGACTCTTGCGTTTCCTCAACAAGACCTTGGCTGCTGACGAAGATACCTCCTTTTCTAACAGCATCGTGTCGCTCAAAATGAAGGTGGCACTCACGCTTTTCGATGACGAAAGTGCCCAACAGGATAAGGATGCCTTGTTGCGTTTGACCAGCAAACTCACCTCCTTCATTTTGACTACGTTGGAGACGTTCACCAGCTCACAGGAAATCTCAAGCACCGACATCACTGAGGAGTTGTACGAGCTGCTTAAGAGCTTGTTGAATTTGCTTCCATTGAGCCACTACATTCTGTCGATCATTGATTCTTTAAAGAACGTGTCGGATCCAATGTCCATCAAGGTGGCCAAGAACTTCGCCATATTGGCAGGTCAGAGATTCGAGACCGAAATCACGAAGGCCACTTTGGACGAGAACATCGACACAGTTGTTGCCGAGCAATTGTTGCCGGTTTTGGTCGAAGGTGTGGAAAAGATCCGCAACACTGAATTAGTCCAGGCTTATTTGGATACTTTCTCGATCATCGTCAACAAATTTGGATCTACGTCTCCCGAGTTTGCCAATTCTACACATGCCAAGTTTTTGGTTGGATCTCTTCGTGTTATCACGTCCACTAAAGGTTTGTTGAGCGACCAAGTGGAGATCGTTGTATCTTCCCTCAGTGCCATCACCAGTATTGTCAACTGCCTTGGAGTGAAGTGTATCGGGCACTTCCCCAAGATTTTGCCTCCTGCTTTGGAGATCTGGAAGTCCACCCTCTCTCCAATAGATGCGGTTTCGGATTCCGAATCTGATCTTGAGGACGACGGAGAAGAAGACGAAAATGACGAAGACGCAGGTTCTGGAAATTCCGAGGAAGATGAGAGCAATATGTTGTTGCAAGGATCAATCTTGATGCTCTTCTCTTGTCTCATTAAGCGTATGCCCGCGTTTGTCATTTCGAGCTTGATTCCTATGATCCGGGCCGTTTTGACCAGTGATTATGTCGAGAGTGCGATCAGATCGGGTGTCTTGGGCTTGATGGTGCAGCACATTGACGGTGCTTCCGTGTTGCAGGCAATGTGTAACATGGCATTGAAGGAGAAGGTGTATGAGCTCGATAACGCGGTGAGTTTGGGATTGTACTTGAACGGTATGAGTAATGTGATTGAGAACTGTGACAAGAAGGCTGTCACTAGTAACTCATCGTTGTTCATGAAGTGGATGATCAAGTCATTTGAGTTCCGGAGTGAATACGGTGAGGCCAAGTTCAACGATAACACAATCCACAGCATTGAAGGGTCTTTCCATGAATGTGGGCTCAAGTTTGTGATGAAGTTGAACGACAAGAATTTCCGTCCGTTGTTTGCCAGTTTGGTCAGATGGGCCGTCAGTGGTGAGAATGCCAGTGCATCGGAGACCGAAAGGGAAGTCCGTTTGGTGAGTTTCTTCAAGTTCTTCAACAAGTTGCAAGACAACTTGCGCAGTATTATCACGTCGTACTTCTCGTACTTGCTTGATGCCACGATCCAGATCTTGAACGAGTTCCAAACTGGAGAGATTGCTAATACAAACTTGCGCAGAATCATGTTACACTCGCTTGCGTCGTCATTCAAGTATGACCAGGACGATTACTGGACGCACCAGTCGCGGTTCGACAGCATGGTGGGCCCACTTGTGGGACAGCTCGCCAACATCGAGGATTCGATCGGAAAGCACTTGGTCAAGGCGATCTCCTTCTTTGTTGCTAACGTGTCTTCTGAAGAGCACAACGAGAAATTGGTGCATGCGTTCATCAGATACATTTCGAACGAGCACGACAACTCGCTGCAGACCAAGATCTGGACTATCCGTGTGATGAAGACAGTCCTCCAAAAGATGGGCGAGCAATGGCTTTCGTACTTGCCGATGTTTATTCCTTACATTGCCGAGTTGTTGGAGGACGACGACGAGGGAGTGGAGATGGAGGTGAGAAAGGACTTGGTCCGTGTGATTGAGTCGATCCTTGGCGAGCCTCTTGACAGATACCTCAGTTAGGCAAGCTACGATAGAGAGGAGAGAGAGGAAGAGAAAAAGTAAGGAAACGAGGAAGAGGAAAAGAGGAAGAGGGAAAGAGGATGGGTTACAGGACCAATAAAGCTGTCACCCAGATCCATCCTTTCCTTAAGAAAGAAAAAAAGTTAAAAATAAAGAAACATAGAAAAAAAAATGCTTTTATATTAGTTTATAGTGAGAGGACAGGCGTGGCCAGGGCCATGGAAAGATCTCGAAACCCGCGCGCGGTGTACGGGTGTGCTCCCGGATAAAAACGAGAAAAAATTTGGTCCTTGAGTGTGGAGACACCCTTTTAATTAAACACCCATCACAAAATGGTATGTTGAAAAGCGAATATAGAAAATAAGCGTTGCATATGTGGGGCTGACGTGGATAATATGCCAGCACGACGCTGCGATGTGGTCCAATTTCCGTCTTTTTTGAAGAATTCTGCGCCTACTTAGACCCAATTAGGTGACTTGGCGGCAAGATCGTATAAGCCAGCAGAAAGTCAACAAAACGGCCTATAAACGTTGGGCTACGACGTCGAAGGCATCGGAGTATCTTAAAATATTTTGATCAATGGCCACAAATCATCACAACGACCCCCAGAAAGATCCATACTAACATTTCCAGTCTTTCTTGAAGAACGTCAACAGCTTGAAGCCTTTATTCGACAGAGTCTTGGTTCAAAGAATCAAGCCTGCTTCCAAGACCTCTAGCGGTATCTACATCCCCGAAAAGAACCAGGAGAAGCTCAACCAAGGTACTGTTGTTGCTGCTGGCCCTGGTGTCACGGATGTTTCCACCGGAAAGTTGATTCCAGTTGCTGTCCAGGCCGGCGACAAGGTTTTGTTGCCTAACTTTGGTGGCTCGCCAGTGAAGGTCGGCGAGGAGGAGTACTTGTTGTTCAGCGACAGAGAAATCTTGGCCAAGATCGAGAACTAATCGAGTTGTAGAGGATACTGTAAATAGACGACCAATTGGATGATATTTGGAAGATTCCGCTTGTGGATGTGTAGGTGAATGTTTTGGGTAGAAGCACGCGACCAGGGCCTAAAAGCCCTTGGGTGTATTCATTTGGGTGAATTCATTAGAATATTGTATTCATGGAATCGTATTCATTTGAATGATGGGCATTTGACGGGAACTGTGTGACATCGTCCCGCCGATGTAATTTGTGGAAGACCAGTGTAGCATTGCTGAGAGGTGGCATTTTAGATCGTTGACCAAGTTAGAATGCCCAACTTTTGTCATTTCCCCCTAGAATGCAAGGGCTTACGCCATCTAAAACCAAGCAATAAACTTAACAAGTGGCGTTGAATAGTGCCAGGAAAACGCAACTGATTTCCTCTTTAAACCATTAAATTCAACTTAATGACCCGAGGCACAAGATGGCCACAAGTCTCTGGCAAACACCGTTTAAGACGAAATCAGGGACTTGATAATCACGGCGATTGCACCTGCACCACAATTGGGAAAACTCCTCAGAATCCTTTCGTGTCTTCAATGGCAGAGGGCGCCAAAGTGGCTTGTGCGGTGGAGACGATGTTCTTAAAATTTGGGGTCATAACGACGATAACACCTCACTAAGTTTGCAATGACTCACGTGTTTCCAGAAAAGATGAGGTGCCAGAAAAACAGTCCACATGACCGGTTTTCTTAGACCGTGGCGTATAACTTGCATTGTTCGGCCTCAGTCCAAACACAAGCAAACAAACCTTCACAGGTTCCAGACCCAAATTATTATAGAGCAACTTGGGCATTGGCAGGACTTGAAATACCCGGGGATATGCTTTTCTCGGGGCAGACCGATGCAACAACACCCTTTTCCGGATCGTCAGAGAAAACCAATGTCAACCGCTTGGCACTTTCCGAGCATTTTTGGCTATAACAACTTACTAGAATTGTTCAACAACCATTGCCGCGTTCTTCTCTTGCAGCCACTTGGTATTGTCTGGTTGGCATTACACGTGGACCATTTCATCCTTACCCTGCGGCTGGTGGCAAAACCTGGCGGTCAAAATAAAGACGCTTCATCGAGCCCACGTAAGGTCACAAGCAGGGCCGGTGCCATTGACGGCCGTTTCTATGCCGACAAGGAAATCGACATCTTGTAGCCCACGGTGCCTTATATGTATGAGACAATTGCGGGAACAGACAAACCCCCAATAAAATCCAACCATTTTCTCAGCGTACTGTAGATTCAAAGTCCACAATAGCCGCCAAGGATGGGCCGTTTGCCTTCTTTCGTGGTGTCTATTCTTCATCCACCATACATTATCACACACAATCAAGGTGCAGAGAACAAGGTTCTTCTCTCCTTTGTTGATTCCTATACTTTGAAAGAGTTCCAGTGATGGGTATTATAAATATATAAGTATTCAGTAAATGAAGAAGTAAGATTCCCAAAGAAGTAATATCCCCAAAGAAGTAATATCCCCAAAGAAGTAATATCCCCAAAGAAGTTTGTCAGTCCGAAGTTGGGTCATTATGGGTAAGCCCACTTTAAATATCGAGGAATCACTCATAAGTTCTGATCAATTCTTCAATAACGTTCAATACAAATGAAGAGTCACGTTCCTCATCAAAAGAGAGATGCCGGGTCTCTTTACGAAGATTGGTATTATACATGTGAAGTTAGCGCAAATCCAACATGTACACAACACTGCAACGCCTCAACAGAGACATGTTTATTAGCACGGTCGTGCGTGCACCAAGAAGGTCCCCCTGGCCCAGGTCGACCAAAAAGAACAACATCTCGGGAAATTGTATATTTTTACATCTTCATCATATAAAACGAGCCTGAAACTTCCAGCTGCCTCATCCAAAAGCCACCACCCAAGAGAACCACCGAATATACCGGTGATGTCATATTTTGCTTAGGGTCACTTGCGCTTTTTCCTGTGTGAACGCTCAATATATCCTGCCTCTCTTTAAACACACCCCATTTGGAGTAATGATTGAAGTTTTCTTTATTTTGTTGCAGATCAATATATCAGGAAAAGCCCCTCGCCCTTATTTACTGTAAAGAACATGGATGGTTATTACTTCGGAGGCTGTACGTACCCCAAAATTGATGGTGCACTGCATCCTCTTGCAACAAGAATCTCACCCTATATAATCACATCAAGACGTAATTTTTTGCGTGCCATATCTTTGAATATGGTCCGAATCTTCTAATTTTCCCCTAAAAAAACCATAAACCACTACGCCCGAACCCTTAGAGGCCATACCACCAAAAACCTACAAAAGCCGTCAACACGCCTTATACACAGGAAAAAAGCACATATTGGGCCAACTCCACCACGCCCCGCCCCACCCGTACCTCCGGCCAACACCCACGCCTCGGTCACTATAAACCCTAGGCTGCGCTGGAGTGCACGCTTTCGTAGAGATAAGGCTTTTCAACACCGCCACTTTTTTACACCCTTTGGTTAGACGTCCAAAAATTGCATTTTTCCAATCGGGAGTATCGGAAAAACACCCCAAACAACCCCCTGACATTTGGCACCACTGTGAGCTATTCTGCAACATCATCAGAATCCACCACAATCTCGTATCCAAGGTTACCCAACAAGTTTTGATCTGACGGGAACATCTTTTTTTTGTGGATAAAAAGAAGGAGCTTAACAACACAAACCACAAATATAACCACAAACACAACCGCTCTAATGACGGAAGCCAAGTTTGCCTCGTTCAAGTTGGTTTTGCTCGGCGAATCGGCGGTGGGCAAATCCTCCATTGTGCATAGATTTGTCAAGAATACTTTTGACGAAATGCGTGAATCCACCATTGGCGCCGCGTTCCTCACACAATCGGTGGTGTTGCCGGAGATCAATGCCACGGTCAAGTTTGAAATTTGGGACACTGCCGGGCAAGAACGGTACAAAAGCTTGGCCCCCATGTATTACCGCAATGCCAACGCGGCCCTTTGTGTATATGACATCACGGCCCGCGGTTCTTTTGCCAAGGCCCAGGACTGGATCCGGGAGTTGCGCAGACAGGCGCCGGAAGGCATTGTAGTGGCGTTGGTGGGAAATAAAGCCGATCTTGACGAGGCTCGGGATGTCTCGGAAACTGAGGTACAGGAGTACATAGACCAGCTAGCCGCCGAGGGCCCGGAGCACGCCGTCATCCACAGGGAGTGCTCGGCGAAATCCGGCGACGGAGTGTTGGAGATTTTTGACGCCATTGCGCGGGCGTTGCCTGTAGAGGAGGCTGTGGGGAACAAGAGGGGCACCCAAGCCAAGAAGGTGGAGTTGAATAGGAGACAACCGCCGCAGCTGCAGAGCTGTTGTTGAGAAGGCCATTAGAGAATGGAAGAAGGACAAGCCATGGTGGTTGCATGGGTTTCATGGTGCGGTTTGCGCTGTTTTAGTTGTTTGTCCTCGCTTTTTGCACCTAGGAAGTACATTTTGACTGGCTTCATGGCAAGGCATTCAACCGGAGGGAAATTCAGTTGCGAGTTTCCCGTGTGAATTGCACGTTGACCACGCTAGCGCGTTTAGATGGGTGACAGTTGTGCTTCGCCGTGTGTTCAGGAAATCCCTTGAAGTTATCGGGTCGTGGGTCTAGTGGTCCCTCGGGTGAAAGTTCGGGTGAATGATTGGCTACTCGTAAGGGTGCCTGTAATGCATTCCTGTGGTTTCCATCCAACACAAGTTCACTAGGGGCGATATATCCGTTCTGCAAGTCTTGACCGGCTCAGCGGACGTGATGGGAATTCAGGCAGCCTTTTGAAGGAAGAGGGCCCCAACCAAACAGGCCCATCGTCTGGGATAAGAAGCCGTGTCTTCTCCATTTCTGTGGTGGCATGTTATATACGCATATCCATCAATACTAGTGTTTTAGATTGATGGTCGTGGGAATAATGTAGGATGTGGTTGTTGTTTTTTTCTGTTTCCATGCGGTTCCCGCTGTTTACCTTTCGTAGAAGTGTATTTGCTCACACTAGGCCGATCCTTCGGCCAAACTTGCTCTTACTAACTAGTTCGGTACCTTTATGAGGTATATCCGAATTTGGCCAAGCCGAAGAAAACTTCCCATACGGCATTTTATCTCTAAGCAAAGCCATGTGGGACGTGGTTTATCGACATGGAGCCGATACCCAGTGTTTGTACCAGTAGTCACACTACAACGATGTATCCTCATAAGGACCCTTGGGAATTCCAGTGTCAGCCACATTTAGACCTTTTTGATTATATTCTTAGGGACCGGCTCGTCCTAGAGAAATACTCCTCAACACACACACACTGCAGGTGTACTTTGCCATATATTATGGTTGTCATCACACAGTCAACAGCCCTGTTATATCACAGCAAATTCACATCCACAATATCCCCACAGGGTTCCAAACAGATCTCGCAGTTTAATTATGGAAAATCAAAAGACGTGAAGCATCGTACATCATCGTACATCATCGTAAATCATCGTAAATCCCTCGACCGGAACATTATCGGGAATGGGTCTTGAGTCATGGCCCCCGTTGAAATGAACAAGCTCAGCAGTTTCAGACCCAATGACGTTATCTATACTATAGAAGTGGCATATTTTACATGGCACTTTACCGAATCTGCAGGTGACTGATCCGGAACACCCCGTACGTGTACGTGGTTTAAAATTGTACTGTAGTAACACTTTGGTACATACTTTTCAGTCAATAATGATTTCTCCAAGGTCCAATCAGAAAAAGCGAGATTCAAATATCAAAAGGCAAGAAAAACAAAAGAAAAAAGGAGGAGATTTTGTCCTAGTAACGATGAAAAATATCAATAAGCATCCTCTTTAAACCCCCGATCAATGAAATAAAGTATCAACAAGTAGAAAGAACACACCATCAAATATGACTTCCGACCAGGGGAAATTTGAAGATACACGAATTTTCACGTCAAAACAAGTACCTGGAATTCATAAAAACACTCTTTACAAAAAGAACAAACCCCTCCGCCTTGACAGATACCTTACAAGAACAACGATCAAATTATGGAAGTGCTATGATGTGCGTTTTAGCAGAGCGAGCCCGTAATAATTTGTTAACATATATTTCTGTTTATAAGGGTACAACCTCTATAAGGATACCAACCTATATTTTAGGGATTTATTTTCAAATACAGCACATTAAAGGCACGAAATTATCCATTCACATACACTTTAAGGATACTAAGACCAGCTGGTTTATAGAATAGAGGCACACCCTTAGCTCCATTAGGTTCTCATCCCTTCATAAGTGGTTACATACCTAGTTGTCCATCTTTCAAAACGTTACTTGAAGTTATTTTTGTGATATATTTGATTGAAATTATATATGAATACACTCTCTTCCTAGTCCCCCCCTTTTCTCCCCAAATTATTCGTAAACATTACCTGAAAGTCTTAACACCAAAGGTGATAACATTTCAGATACCAGGGCTTGCGAGCAAGCACCTCCTTCTCCTGGCGAATTTGCTCCTTCAAGAGCTCAAGGTCAGTCTCTCTCCGACCTGTATCGATATCAAGGTGTCTTGCTGGAATTTGCAAGATCCAATTCCTTTTCCAGATCTTGTGCCCGATGTAGAAGACAACTAAGATGACGCCTCCCAAATATGACTCGAAACAGTTGGCGGCATTTGGACTTTCTCCCACCGGGAAAAGCGCAATCCAAAACTGTGCAATAAGAACCAAGATGAAAACCAACCCTCCCAAGTAAGAGCCAATGATGCCTGTCTGCGCAACAAAGGCCAATCCATTCACATCTCTTCCTTGTACCCTGAGAGCTCTTCTGAAACGAATATGTGCCCAGTTAATGGAGATCCACAGCGCAATCGAACTCAATGCAGATATACTCATGAGCCATGTGAAAACCTCACTTTCTTTACCGCTGGCTGCAATGAAGGCAAGCAATGCAAAAATGTTGCAGATGGTGATGGCAACTAAAGGTCTTCCCTCACGATCCACATAAGCACAGATCTTGGGGGCCAAGCCTTGCTCAGCCAAGGAAGTCAATGTTCTTGAAGAAGCGTAGACCGAGGTCGAGGCAGCGGAAATGATGGAAACCAAAATGACTGCATTCATCACATGTGGAAATCCCTTGATTCCACCTTCTTCAATTGCAATAACGAATTTATCGTTGGACACACGATGCAGCAGAAAGAATAACCACGCCATGGAACTCTAACATTACACCAACCAGAAAGCCTCCGATACTTTCAAGGCACAACGCTGAGGGTACACCACCTGGTGGGTAGATGAGTATTGTTCAATATTCGAGAATTTCCAGGTTTCCATGTATCCAGATTTCCACAATACGTACATTACAAGAGTTCTTCAAGTGGCCAATTATTCAAAGAGATTTTGCCATATTGAGGGTATTGCCAGGTTCAAGGCATTGCTCTTATGGCAGAGAACTATCTATGGTGTTTGCAGTTCTCAGTCTGATTTAATCAAGTTATTGGACAAATTCCCCACCTTACGACAAATCTCCTCATGTCTCCTCACCTCACTTTCCAGCAAATCATTTATTATAAACAACGCCTATAAAAAAGAGAAAAAAACTATTATAACGTTAAATGGGGGGTTTATACGATGCAGGCATAACGGATCATTAGCATGTGGGGTTCGGGGACACGCCCACCAAACTTACTTCTTTTTGGCAAACAAAGGCTCACCAATGTTCTTACCCCGCAACTTGACGCCCAAGGCTCTCTCCATCTTACCCAACACCTGCTGGTTGGGCACAGCACGGCCCGCCTCGTAGTCGTTGATCACCTGAGGCTTCTCGTTACACTTGGTGGCCAAGTCCTTTTGTGTGAGTTTCTTTTCTTGTCTGGCTTGCGAGATGGCCTTACCCACGGAAACATCCACCTTCTTGACCGTCACCACGTCGTCGGTGTTGTCCAACTTGGTCAACCGCTGGCCCTCGGGGTTGCTCTTGACGTTTGTGGATCCGTACTTCTTTTCCGTGCCGAGGACACCGCCGCTTCTTCTGGCGGCGTTCAATTCCGCTTGTGTACGCGCCACCTTTTCTCTGGGGCCGCCTCCGCCCACACGGGCTTTTTGGCCAATAATGGTAACATTATCCCAGTCAGACATTTCGTGAGTGTTTTGGGTTATGGGAAACTGCGGTAATTAGAATAACAAGTAGAATAGCTTGGTCAAAAAGCGAGCTATTTTTTTTGGAGGGCTTTTGAATGTGAAGGTACAAAAGCTAAAACAGAAGAATTCTGGTGGTTAGAAGATTTTGCTGCCTGAGGAATCGTCGTCTGATATATATGCGCGTGGACAACTGGCGCACGTGACTGTGGATTGTGATGGAAGCTTTTTCGGAGTTTCTGAGCGTTTAACGCCGGCTGTGTGCAGGGCAGAGTGTATTGTCAGGTGGAAGGTGAGTTTCAATGGTAGGGGAAACAGGGGTTTACATAGAAGGGGATTTGTGCATGTGTGTTTTTTTTTTGTTTTTTTTGTTCGTTTTGGCTTGTCGAAGGAAATGGCCAAAATACAATTGACTCCAACATTTGATTGCTTGCTTGCGCGAACTTATGAAGTACGGTTAGTAAAGTTGCAAAAATTTATGAGGGATGTTCTTTCGCGAGACTTTCAGAGATTAGCAGTTTATTGAAGAGAGGGTTGGGTGTATAGGGCTGTTGCCGATGTTAATGATATCAGGGAGGCGGTGCTATGTTTATAACGATATGAGAGATATAGCGATATAACCTAATTTCAGACATCATTGGATAATACAAGAGAAGATGTCAATTCCTAAAGATTACACCGAGACCGGAATATACCTGATTCAAACCACCCTTATAGATTGGTAAAAGTTGCAGAATGTGAATGGTAAGGTGTCTTTAGTTGCTGCCCAATTGATACCTTTTCAAACAAGTCCTTTTTCGGCTCTTGTGACGTCCCATCCAAAACACTCTGGTTCCATTTTTCCCGTTTTCCCGATGAAACGAAGAATTCAGCCCGAAAGACAATTTTTAAACGCCAAATTCTAAAAGTACCGAGGGGGTATAATGTATGAAATTCTTGGATCTATTGGTATAACCAGGCAAAGCCATCGTTATAAACAGTATGGTGACACCACCTTTCCACCCACCCAGGCTAAGAAACCCACACCGTCCACGACTCTCCTCTACGATACTCACATAGATCGAGCCGAAACTATTAGAGGGGTTTCCTACAAAAAAGGCTTTACCTTTTTCATGATGGCATGATGGTTGATATAAGATTGGATTGAAAGGAAAGATAGATCATATGAATGCTTTGTTTAGGGAAACACATCACAGTCAGGAACTTCTTTCCGTGTCGAGGAAAGTATTACACACTACCATTTTTCCAAATTTTATTTAACTGGAAGTTTTTTCCTTTATACTCTTTATAGCAGTTAGTAGTATAACAGAACAAGATAGCACCTCCTGTTAATGGTGGATGTATAATAACTTTCCCATTTGAATCGCCACATTGGTGCCGTTTATACTACAGTACGTCCTAGAACAGTCCAAATACACACCGTCTGTATTTGGAAGGTTTCTTCATTTACTTTTTGACTTCTTCATCTTCTTATCTTCCGCATAAGATCTGCTCAGTTGTAATAGCTCCCAGGTACCCCAAGCACGGGATATTATTTCCTAATTTGTCAAAGATAAGGGTTTGTTCTGCTTTGACAGGCACAGGCGAGGCACCCTCGGAATTGGGCCGCTCACGCTAGCAAAGTGTGGCCCCCAAAGTCAAAGCCTCTCGTCCCCAAATATACCGTGCGCGCACTGCAAACCCCCCAAAATTTTGTGTCTCCCCGGATCTCACCCCCCGTTTATGGAACTGGCCGGGGTCGTCGGCCGGGGGTCTCGCGCGTCTCACCCTGAAAGGGTAACATCGGATAAACTCGCACAGGGCTCGCTTACGCCTTCTGCACGAGCACTTTCTTCCCATATAAAGACAATTGCACGTCCAGAAGTCCACCAATTCTAGACAATAAAAACTGGATAATCAACCTAGAACATGTCTACTGTCACGGTCAAGGCACGCTCGGGCTCCATCAAGGGCTTCTCCGAGGAATTGACGTCGTTTTCCGTCGCTAGACTTTATGAAAAAGTGGCCTCCAAAAGCAAGTTGCCAATAGACCAGGTGAAACTTTCGGTATTGGGCCCAGATGGCAAACACAAGCCTGTGGCCAATGATTCGACGCTCAATGAGTATTTCGACGCCCAGAGCTTGCTGGGGGAAGTTGTGGTGTACGCCAAGGACTTGGGACCCCAGATCGCGTGGAAAACCGTGTTTCTCCTAGAATACTTGGGCCCCATTTTGATCCATGGGCTCGTTTATGCAGTGGCATCGTATGCTTTTGGCGTCGAGCAGAGCCAAACCCAGAAGTTGGCCCTCTTTTTGGCGGTGGCGCACTTTGTCAAGCGTGAGTACGAGACGCTTTATGTGCACCGCTTCTCCAACTCCACCATGCCGTTCTTCAACCTCTTTAAAAACTCCGGCCACTACTGGATCTTGTCGGGAATCAACTTGTCGGTGTTTGTCTACTCTTATAGCCGCCAGCACTTAGCCGCTGCCGGCCCATTGGCCAAATTTGTCTTCCACGTCAACGACTTGCCTCCGGTGGTCAATTATGCCTTGGTGCTTTTGTGGGCGTTTGCAGAGACGTCCAACTTCATCACCCACGTCAAGTTGTCGGGCATCCGTGCCAACGATAGCAAAGCGTATGCGATTCCATACGGTTACGGCTTCGACTGGGTGGTGTGTCCTAATTACTTCTTCGAGTCGTTGTCGTGGCTCCTGTTTGCGCTCTTGGTTGGCAACTGGAGTGCGTGGTTGTTCCTTGTCATCAGTAGCTCTCAAATGTACGTGTGGGCGCTTAAGAAGAACAAGCGTTACTTGACGACTTTTGGAGACGAGTATAAGAAGTTGAGACGTGCCAAGTACATTCCTTTTTTGTTTTAGAGAGTGGGCAACGTTAGATGTGGGTTTGATCAATGTGGATGTTTGTTTGAAATGTGTGCAATATTTACAAGTGAAGCAAAGTGGGTGAGACCGGGGTTTGCTCATATTATAGAACCTCTTTCTAGACGGTATCTTTTTAGTTAGACCAAAGAAAATTAACGCAAAGTTGATGGTCTTTTAGATCTTCAATGTATGGGGAAGTGTAGGAAGATGGGGGTTTCTTGGAACACAGTTGGAGGCCGAAAAAGGGAGTTCTTGATATGCTTGATACGCATTGGTGGATTTCCAGGGGAGGGGGGTTTCAACAAGAAGCAATTTAAAGCAAATGTATGTACACCATTAGCTTTGAAAATTCTGGGGTTCTACCTTTTCAATGAGACTCTCCCTTCTGGAACAAGAACTATGGTATCCATGTCGAGTCTGTCTTGCATTGAAATAAATACAGCCAGAAAACTTGGGGTGTTTATTGGATGGTTTCCTAGATAATTTCTACAACTTGGTCTTCAATTTAGAAAGCACCAGCCACAATTTAGTTCTGTCGCCAAATCCTCTAAGCTAGGCACCTCCCTGACCTGTCACTCTAGGACTTCTACTGTTTGTCTTGGACTTGAGTGTTTAAAAGCCCGAGTCATCCACCGATCCCAAAGCAACAATCACTCACACTTCTCCTCCGTCAATGCCCACAAGCGTTTCCAACTATCTCTAGACATTAATGCTTATTTAAAGGTCTTGAAGAGGAAGAAGATTCACCATGATTCATCATTAAACACCACATTAACACCCCATTTTATTCCCCTCCATCTCGTTGGACCCTCCCTAAAAAAGAATCCATCAATTGATGATTTCGTCTTTTGGAAGAAAACCATGAATTCTTAGAATATCTTGGGCCCGTTTCTACTTAGGCTTAGTATTTTCAGAGACTATTTCTTATTCATTTGTCTTTGACGGTGACGGCGACTCTTTGCATAATATTGACCACCCAAGAATAGTGAAAACCTAAGGTGATTCTCTCCAGTTCTTCAAGTGGTGTCTTTTTGACCTCATGGAAGTTTCCATCCATCTCGACGTTTTGCAATAAAACCTCCCCACAATTGTTACCGTGTAAGAGCAGGCAGAAATCCCCACCTTTGAAAGCAAATTGCAACCCTAATTGAGGATTCAAGACGAGGCTGCAAAACGCCCAGGAATATACCCACTAATAGACTCAATAGACTCGAGAATACACTAACACAAGGTGAAATGTATTGAGGATTCTTTTGCTGCACTTTTCTTGTCGACGTAAATGGAATAAATGATCATGGGACTGCTTGAAAAGGTGTTGTTTTGTTTCTCTTGAAAACAATATAATCTAATTTGGGCATTATAAAGACCATTCTTCTCTGATGCATTAGACGGTTGCTAATTTTATGTGTTTTATAAGAGATTTTGATGTATTTTGCACATTAACTCTTGTTGATAAACCAAGAAACACCCCGATGGAAGAAAAGAACACTTTCCGGGTGTGCCGGTGCTATTTTTTTCAAAACAATACTGAACCTTGGCGAGACCAGTTAGATATGCTACCTTTAATACAGGCTTTACAGAATCGATGATGTTTTAGAAGGTGGCTCGGTTATTCCAGACTTTAACCTACTCCACCTGGGTATATTTTAATGTTAGTTTCCGGTAAATGCCGACTGTTTCTGAGTGAACCCTTTTGAGTATTCTTTCGGCCTTTATGCACTTCTTGTTTTGCGGTCCGGCAATAAGCTTCAATCTAGAGCATATTGGGCATTGTCCAATTAATTTTTTTTCTTCTGTCTGTGAATTTTAACATATCGACTTGTTTAGGTCCCTGAGTACCCTTATGGATGGATGGTTACTTTTTTTCTTGCTTGATACATCTGATTGAGGGACGCCATTGTTGGCGTAAACCAACCCTACCTGAAACTATAGGATTCTATAAAAAAACCTATAACCAGCTCCCTAATATATGCCTAGGGTCTAACCGCAGATTACTCCAAGGTAAACCTCAGCATAAGCAACCTTTCTTGACAAATACCTGATGAAACTGCACTTTTTCTGTCATGGACCCATTGGATTAGTCTCACCCGATGCCTTCTTCCTTTCTTTTTTTCCGAGGGGGGAGGCTTGTGGTAATAAACTAAGGATTTGGGAGCGAAATCATGTGGGAAATCCATAATTTTGAGGTTTGCAATAATTGGGTATTGTCGTGCCTTTCTTCATTTTGCCTTAGCATTAGAATAATCCCGTATTTCTAACGTGTCTTGTGGGCTTAAATGATTTGTGCCATAGAAAAGGTGATCTCCTGGGGCTGGGGCAATGGGTCTCTCTCAAGTGCCAAACATAAGCCAGAAGTTCCTGATATTGTGTGACACGTCATAATCTTTGCATCTATATCACACGTTAAGCTTAAGCTTTGTTATGTTTTCCTGTCACTTTCCAAAGTGATGCTGATTCGCTCTTCCCTAAGGATCAATTCACCAATGTGGGTACGGAATATCAAACTCCCAAAAATGAGCCATTATTAGCTTTCTACTTTTCTACGGTGTTTCTTCCCCTTTAACAGGTGTATATTTGGTAATATCCTTATGTAATTTGTTGCTTCTTAGGCGCACTCAGTCAGCCTACAACATCAACATAGCACCAGCAGCCAAAGCAATGGCACCAACAGCGTATGGCTTGTTGGCTGCGTCATGGTAAGTGGAAACATTTGCAGAAGCAGTCCAGTTAGATGAAGCAACAGAGAGAGAAGATATGTGTGCCGGGCAGTCAGTCACAGTCGGGCCACACGAGGTGATGGTCAAGAGGGTGGAGTGCATGTCTGTTTGGGTGATAGTGGAAGGCGGCAGAGGCGGCAGAGGCGGCAGAGGCGGCAGAGGGCAAGGATAGCGAAGGTGGAGAATTGCATTGTAACGAAAGACTAGTAGTTGGAGATGTGTAGATGATGAGAAAAATTCAGTGGAGGTGGGAGACGTGGGTAGTTTATATATGTTTGAGGAGACGGCACCATGTTCTTATTTCGGGGTTTTTTTTCTTTTTCTTTTTCTTTTTCTTTTATTTCTTCCAATGAACGCGATGATGCGACGCAGAAGAGGCAATGGAAATCTGTTTTGGTCTGGTTAACGTGAATTCTCTAACGTTTTCATCTATCCGTCATTGGAATTCTGGCCTTTGGTAACCGAGGTAAATTCAACCGGCTTGAAAGTTCTATGGAACAATGGTCCTGTTTTGGAAAACAAGTCAAGAGCTCATATACCCGCTAGCCATACCGTCGTGTTCGGCTTTGGGTAGGGCAAATATTAATCTGAACTACCTCTTTAGGAAAGAATAGAAGGAGAGACTTTCGTGGCTTTTTCGTGTAAAGCAGAAGGGATCTGTGGGGTGCTTTTTTTCCTTGTAAATTAAAGGGGAACTAAAATGAACCCTTTGGGAAGATACTACTGACTGTATCGCCGAAATTTTAACTTCTAGATTTAGCAGCGTTGGAGAAAACATTGCCCCTCTGCGATCTTTCTATATGTCACGTTACAATGCCACTGCAGTTTTTGCACCATAATATATTAACCAGTGGTGCATCAAAGTTCCATACAAAGTCTATAAAAGTAATTTTTGTGTTCATCAATTGATATCGGACCAAACCCGGAGAAGCCTAAAAGGGAAACCTTGTCTTTGAAGAAGTAAATATTTAAAACCTCGTGATTCCTCGCTCAAAATTGAACTTCCTCTTCCTCTCAAAACCGTTAACTTTCCTCGAAGTTCATCAAGGATGAATCCATTTTCAAAGATTTCATGATTTTGGTAAAGGACTATTGGTAAACGTAGTGATTATAATTCCCTATTGGTGGAGGGGCACTAATTGTTGACTAAAGATGGTTATAACTCTAAAATGGCCGTTTACTCCTGTAGTCTGACGTTTAAAAGAGGCAAATGTTAGTGGAAGACGGAAAAGTACTATTAAACAATAGGCCTTTGGCAGCCCTCCGATTTATTTACCAAGGTCTTCTTCTTCTTTTTTCTCTAAATCATTGGAAAATCCCTTCTTGCAAAATTTTTTCAAGAGCTTTTGAGGTCAAGTTTCTAATGCTTGTTGATAAAGTAAGAAACTCACTTGAGCCCTGCAGGTCCATCCAAAGTTTATGCAAAAGTGGTGATAATACTTGTGTCGAATTATTGGGAACTGACGTTTCCTGGTTCTCTTGTTCCCCTATTTGGATTAAAAAGAGTAGCAGTTTTGGCCAGTACTTGTAGGAAGTCAATGGGAAGGTCGAATCTATCTTCATTAGCTTTTATGTCGGACCTGGAGACGCCCGAGATGATTTCTGGACACCAACCCCGGCTTGAGATCGGAGATAACTCAGCTTTTGGTAAAGTCCGAGGTGTTTTATTCAATCAAGTCGACGCCCAAACCAAATATGGAGGTGGTCTTGCAGGTCGTGCTGGCTTGGTTATTTCATGGGTTTTGCAGGGGTCTGTTCCAGCTGGATCCTCCAGTTGTTTAGGAAGTATACCGGCGGAATAGATTTACGTGGGGAAAGAAAAAAGCCCGGGTGGAATTGATAAAGTATGTGACAATAATACCAGAAAAAAATCACTATTTAACCAGAAGACGGTGTAAATGGAGGCTTTTAAAAAGTCCCCGAGTGGTCATCTTTCAAAACAGTCCCTGAGTGGTCATTTACTACCAGGATAGAGCACCCGGAAGGGCTCTTCAACCTTTAAAAATCAACCTTTAAAAATCAAACTTTGTATAACCTATATTATTAGACCTAGAACACCCATGTTCTACCCCGGTCTACCCCCTCTCGCTCCTATTCCTTCAACTTCAAACAAATACTATTTACACAGTGTCTCTCGTCCGTGGGCGTCTTGTAACCCTCGCCCTTGAATATATGGCCAAGGTGGCCGTCACATTTCGAGCACCGCATTTCCGTCCGGGTCATGCCAAACAGCCGGTCCTCGATGGTCCGGATGGACCCGGGGATGGCCTCATAGAACGCCGGCCAGCCGCAGTGCGCCGGAAACTTGGTGCTGGCTTTGTAAAGCGGCTGGTCACACCCCACACAGAGGTACTCGCCATCTCCGGCGGGTGTTTTCACGTATTCACCTGAAAATGGGGCCTCGGTGCCGGATTGACGGAGCACCCGGAACTGTTCGGGCGACAAAATGGTTTTCCACTCGTCGTCTGTTTTCATGGCGTAGGTTCTTGTGGAGTGTTTTGTAGGGGCTGTTAAAGGCGATCTAGAAGATGTTATAGGCGATCTAGAAGATGTTATAGGCGATCTAGAGGATGTTATAGGCGATCTAGAAGCTCTTTTGATATACTCAGAGGTGTTGAAAAAACGAAATGATGGTCTGGCCAAGCTCTGGAATTTGTTCATGTAAAAAAAAGCCCAAGTCTAGAGGAGCTTCGCGAGTGGGTTTACAGCAATTCAAAGGGCGTTGCTGGATTTTTTTTTTTTTCGGCAAGAATTGACTAATTCCTTCGCTTTTATTCGATATGGTATCTTTCAGCCCCGGCATTTGATGGCAAATTGGTGGACTGCATATAATGCGTATCCATGACCGCGAATTTCCATGCGGCAATCACCGCCGGCTGTGGCTGTGCGGCTGTGACGTGGCGAGCAGTGAGTCATTCTCAGGGAAGTTGAGGGAAGTTGAGGGAAATTTAGGGAAGTTTAAGAAAAAGCCTGACGAAAATTCAAAAAGAGGCGGGCGTTTTGCTCGACTTTCTCATGCGTAGTAATGCGTTCAATTCGCAGCCCGCACTACCCGGAAAGTGTCCGTCATGGTGATAAAACCCGTACCGCAGTTCTTCCATGTGGCTGCAAGACCAGTTCGAACTGGAAGCACTTTCTTTTCTTTTCTAATCCCTGAGGAAATTCCGCTGGCATAGTATTTATTTTTAGTAGTGAGCGACAGTAGCGATGGTTGTTTTTGTATTTTGGAGGTTTTTTGCACCAGTGAAGCACGTAACGGCGTTTTTACGCGCGTAACGAAAAAACCTCGACGTAAGGCAAAAAATCGATTGCGTAATCGTAACAAAAGGCGTAATGCTTTCTTCAAATTCCGCGTAAGCGTAATGCGCAGCGTTTTGAAAATGCGTGATAGCGTATGGAACAGGTTTTGTGACTATTTGTTAAAAACAGAGGTTGTAAAACAAACTAGCAGTTCAAAAAGGGAAAGGGTCTATAAATACTTCCCTCAGTGTAAATCAGCGTCTATATGACTTTGTATGTGAGTATCGGACCCATCAGACAAGGGACCTAGCTAATCTAAGGCCCCATCATCAATCAAGGTTCTGGGGTCTGTTTAAATCATCGAATGAGCGGCTACGTCTAGACTCCCTTCCTCCATCGAATGAGCGGCTACTTCTAGACGCCCTTCCTCTACCACTTTCTTGATCCCCGAGCCCCATTTGCCACCTCAAGGCCCTGTGGAGAATATCCATTTAGGTAGGCATATGTCCGCGAGACCTCAAGATCGCGTAAATAGTGATCGTGAATAGTGTCGTGGTAGTTGATACTCAGTTTCTTTTCCTAGGGGATTTCAGAGAAATGCGATGTCACAGTCTCCCCGAACGTTTTGAAATGTCTTTTTTGTGAACTTAGTCACTAAAACACTCGGCCAACTAGGCTGGTAGGGACCATTTGAGAAGTAACACCGATGAAATCAAAACATAATCTTCGATGCTCACAAATGCACCAGTGGTCTCTCATTGGTCAAATCAAAATATTGTGGTGCCGTCTTTCGAGGCTCATCTATTACGCTTCCACAAGATCAAATTTACTCCAATAATACATGGCTGAAAACGCATCTTTCTCCATTTCAAGCTTCCCATGGAGGCATTATATGTTCCCTTATGATTCTTAACCAAACAAATACAAGGGAAGATTCAAGCTGAGACTAACTTCAAAAGTTTTGTATGTCTTGAAAAGCCTGTCTTCTTCAAATTAGGAGTAGAATACCGACATGTTTGTGCTCAGCAGAAGGCACTATTCATGTAACACTGCCTGAAGCATTCGCTTTTATCCCTGGGGAATAAAACCTGAAGTGGCTCTTTCGGCATTAAACACGCGGCATCAAAATGTTGTTTTTTTCAATAATTGTTACGCAAACCCAGCGCATTACGCAATTCGCTACGCAATCCTTGGTGGAAGACTCAGGTAAACGTAGTGTTTTTGGTAATTCACATTACGCAAATTGTTACCGTATTGCGTGAACATAGACAAAAAAAAATCGAAAAATTACGCACTTCACTGGCGTATAGTATGTTATGGCGATAATGAGAGTCATTACTCGATGAATAGAGTATTTACTATAAATTATCGAGTAATTGGAAAACATGTTTTGATAATGAGCGGCCTAATGAGTGATAAACTCTTTGATGAGGTATTACTAATTACTGGGCTAATTTATCGTTTCTAATTCTCCCCCTTACTACCCCACAACCCGGGAAAGTGGCCTTGGATTATAAAAATAAGTTTAGACTTTACATTTCGCTCCACAATCAATGTTGGTGATTTGTGATTTGGGTCGGAGGATCGGCTGCACTTCCAAATGGGGAAGTAATTACCAAATTCAATACCGGTACCGAAACGCACACATCGTGGACAAGAGTTACTGCCTCACCCACAACCAATACAGAAAAGATCCCAAAAGTTGTTCTTTCCGGTCTTAGATGTAGATTAATTGATATATTCAACATATAATGTGGGGACAACAAATACTCCAAATACTTACAAGCAAAATCAGCCAAGTCCGTCAGCAGAAGTATCCGCTTGGTCACTGTTTCTTTATTTCCAAAAAGACTTAGAGGCCTCCCTATTCCACTTCATAAAAGGTTCTTTGTATCCCCATGTATCCAGGAAATACCTAACACTTGGAAGGAAAAGCCGTGGGGCTGTAATCTACTAGTTATCCCGAGGAATATAGTGATTTTCACGCGGCACCAACCAGCATTCAAGAAATAGGGAAAGTCCCATAAAACATTTGCCCAGCAACGTTTTTTTAAGCTTGCAATCTTTTTGAACTTGTTTAGGAATCAAAAAATGCCGCAAGTGTATATCTCAGTGAGGAGTGGGGCAAGTATCTCGGGAGTTTACAGCCACACTAGCATTACTTAAATGGATGTGCACTTGGCCGAGATAGTGAGTGCCAAAAGAACTCTTTTTTCTTTTTTTTTTTTTTTCTTTCTTTTTGGTTTCTGGAAGGAGAAAATATCCGTTATATCTATGACGATGTTGAAAAGTGGCCAGATTTCTTTTTTGCTGGTGGTTTTATACTATTATTGAAATTAGTTGATTTCTCACATTTATTACAAATAGTCCACACAAAGCTGGAACTGTTAAACTCTGAAAATCCTTTAAAACAGGATATTTAAGCCTAAAATTATCTAATGGAAAAAAGCATGCATTTGAATCCTTTGGAAATGAAACCACCCAATTGTAGTCCCCGGGGTATTGCCAAATTATGACCTTCATCTTCTATCCAGAACCACAACCCAGGATGAGTCTTAGTCTGCCTTGAACCAACCATGCAGGTATAATTGCCTAAATCAACTAAATATCTGACCATAAAAGAGTTTTTCCATTACCGTTACCGTGTATATCCAGAAAGACACCAGAAAATGACCTTTGTGGGTCTCCCACATTGTAATATGGGGAAAATGGACATGATAAATGTCTTTTGACCTATAAACTCTGGCCCCATTTCCCACTTGTTATTTTATGAGCACCGATGCCTCTACAAAGTTGCCTAGAAAAGTATGATATTTGTATAATGCAATGAGTGAAGAAACAATGCTATGATGCCACGGAAAACGTCCCCCATTAGGTAAATGTCCGAAATTAAAAAGAGGCCGCCCTCCCATCTAGCGCATGATGTAGTTGTACTTGCCCTTGAGCTCTCTAGACTCGTCGCCTCCCAGGGTCTTAACTCCCCATTGGAGCTCAATGTCCAAGTCTCTAGGGTTACGGCTGTTGGGTCTCGAGGCAATAGAACCCTCAATCAAGTCGCCCTTCTTCAAGTCAAGCACCTGGTCCATGTAAAACACCGTTTGCTTCCAGTGGGTGTAGTTGTTCATTGGGCCAGTAGGCAACGTCACCTTTTCGTCACCAGGGAAGTCACAGTCCCACCAAACAATGTAGGCGTGGCACAAGTCGGAGTCGATGGCCTTGAGGGAGAAGGAGCGGTGGAACGCCAAGTCCTCCTTCTTGACGGTGTTGATGTCAAACTCAAAAAACTTGTGTGGAGTGGTAATCAAGCTCTGGTTCTCCACCGTGTCCACCAAAGGCTCGCTCATGGCGATTTCGATGAAAGGCGTGTAGTCAAAGCCGTAGACGTCCTCCCAGTAGTGGATTTTGTCGTTTTTGTAGTTGCCGTCCTCGATTCCGGCAATGTACATCGAGCACTTGTCGGGCAAAATCAACCCTCCAGGCACCAAGTACTTGTCTCTGGCATACAACACCGTGTCCAACATGGACTCGTACAAAAGGAAGTATCCCATCCATTCCGACACAATGATGTCCACCGAGTCTACCGGCAACTCGATATCCTCTAATTTTCCTTGGATCAACGTGATTTTGTCGGAAAAGCCATTGAGCGAAACAATCTGCTTGGCCTTATCAATGATGTTGGACATGTCCACCGAATACACGTGCTTGGCGCCTGCCTTCACGGCAAACATCGAAAGAATACCGGTTCCACAGCCCACATCAAGAACAACCTTGTCCTTGAGCAAATGCTTGTTTTTGTACATGGCCAGACGATAGGCCAAAGTTCTGCTGGTGTCTTTAAGCATTTCCTCGTGGATACCGAAATGGTCGTACGACGAGAAGTAGTGTTGTTCTGTGAAGGGCAAAGATGCCTTGTCTGTAGCGGACATGATTTAGGTTAGTGTGGTTGGGTGTTTTTTTGGGTAAAAGAACAAGAAAAAGTGGTGGTGAAAAATTCAAAAATGGAAAAATATACCGAGATATATTGAGATGAGGTGTTGTGGAGATGCCCGCCTGCCTGCAGGACTATCGGGCGAAACCAGCGCACTTTTCATTGCTGAATTTTTTGGTCCGCGGTGGGTCCGCGAAGCCCGCGAAGCGAGGTGGGTCCGGTCCGCGAAGCGAGGTAGGTCCGAGCGACATTTTGGACAGATAAAATTCCGGAAGAGTATCTTTGTGAAGGGGGGGTTTATAGATTTAGTGGTGAGTGAACGCGTAGTTTGGTGGGTTTTTCTGGCCTGCTTATGTTAAGGCATGGATATGGAGAATGGGTTGGGCGGGTATCCCTATAACGATTATTCTCGATAGCGAGCGATATAACGATATCGCCGTTCATGGTGGAGGCCGAATGTTCTCTGGCCGTGGCTCAAAAAGCCTTCTGGACAGAAGGGACATCTTCAGGAGGATGAGTATTAGATTTAGAAGATGCCGGGGAATATTTTCTTGTCCATTCGTTTAGTAATCCTGGCTATACTGTATCTCATTCAGTAATCATGGTGCGATAAGTGCCCGTGGTCGTCCAATTCAGTGCAATTCCACCTACTAGATGATTCTACTGAAACGACATTTTTAGAGCATATGATGGCAAGTATTCTTTTCTGAAATTATCACTCCACTTACTCGTGTGTACTCTTGTGGCGAACCAACCTCGGTATACATCCCTCTTTACTGAGGCGGATTCATCCAGTGGTGACTCAAGAAGTCCACCGTATTTTGAATGAAGACACTCTACACCGAGTGTGTAGATGTTCTGCGTGTTTCTTGTCTTTTGGTGATGAAGCAAGAACAATCGTTACTTTGATTTCCAACAAAAATGTCGTACGGCTTTTCTGTCGAGATTCATAAAACTACCGGTAGTATTGCTAAGACTCACTGCTCCCTCCTTTGTCCCACAAATTATCCCTTTCCCAGAGTGGATACTTGCTGCAACATATTGAATTGGGGCATTAAATAGCCACTCTCTAGTGGCCACTCCCTAGTGACCAAAAGTATTGACCTTATATGTTCTTAAACAGAAATGATCAATCTTTCCAAACCATTTAGTGGTTGTGCAAGGGTGTTTGGTGGTTCTGGGAATTTGCCCAAAAAGTGAGTGTTGGAGATCTCTTGGCCTGGCTCATGAGAGTATCTGACCCTAAAACTCAAAAGTAGCTTCGATAGGAAACCGGGAGACAAAATAGTACTGGAGATGTTCATAGTTTTTCAACAATGACTTGCGTGGCCGACTTTGTCGTAAAGTGTTGCTTTCCACTGAACTCTGTGGCTTTTTTAATTCCAAACATAATTCGTGAATATTACATCCCTTTTCATGTAAGGGTACCTCTGGTAACACTGCTGTAGAGATGAACTGACGTTAAATAGATTTATAAACACCCAACAGTTTCTTTCTTATTTCCGGGGGGTTTTCACTAAACACTCCATTCACCTTTGTTCACGTCGCAGTAGATCCCTGTGATATGTTGATTCTGGAAAATCTAATACTGGGATCGTAAAGCTGCCATCTCTTGATTCAGTGGAATATTTCTACCCACCCTTTAGCAGGTGCCCTAAGGATACTCGAAGAATCCACGAAGACCCAGAAATTGCCGTTACTGAGGGCCCACATCTACTAAACCTGGGCAATGATTTAATCCCAAAATATTAACATTATCTAATTGTTACATTTCCTTCTTGTATGTATTAGTTGGCCACAATTATAGAGCTATCTTGCTCAGTGTAAGATGACTCCGAGTCATTTGTTGGGGTTGCTTTTGGATTTCCAAAGCATTGCCAGGGCCGGCTTTACTCAGTTACTACTAGCAATACAAGACTAGCAATACAAGACTAGCAATACAAGACTAGCAATACAAGACTAGCAATACAAGACTAGCAATACAAGATCATTATACCTTAGTGTTATCGAGGGGCAACATTTGATAAGCTCACAGAACAGGGATCTTTTTCCTGGACTGAATTATCAATCAAACCTTCTCCGCATAATCGGATTTACAATCTGAGAATAGAGCATTTCCATTGATTTTCCTCGCATTGTTTCTTAGTCAACATTGCAAAATTATCAACGGACTCACAATATCTATTTGACTAATTGTTCCACAATCACATCTGGGAAACACAAGATAATGCACATCACTTGTAATAGAAGCCAATACCTAGAATTGGAAGCAATCACCAGTAAACTTCACTTGAAGGCTCTCAATGCCATACAAATTTCTGGGGTCCATATTATAAAAGCCCAAAAGTCCACCATACATACACTGAAAGTCTGCACCTACATCCATGAAATCGTTTGAGCTATTCATTAAATCTTGATCCTACTACAGGCATATTCTATTAACAGTTTGGTAAACCACCGGGTGACTTGGCAACCACGCCTCCCATCACCTCCAGTCCCCAACTGGGCTTCAAGATCGAACGCTCGGTATCCGTAAAACAACCACTTCACTCATTAATTTGTAATCTCACCATCATCCATTTAAAGAACTCTTCTAACTCTGTCCTTCATGAAGTGACAAACGAAAGAAGCAATGATACTGATACCCAACATACCAACCAAAACCAAGTTGGAGTTACGGTACAATCTCTTGGCATCCGAAGGCCATCCACGGTAAAGAGCATAGGTGGAAGTGACCGAACCCAAGTTACCCAAACCAGAAACCAATGCAGAACTCACGGCAATACCACTGTCTCCGTAGGCTGGGCCAAAGATCTCAGCGGACCAAGACATACAGATAGGAACGGTTGGACCCAATCCAAATCCTGCAATCAAAAGACCACCGTATCTGTTCCAAGGGCCCTTGGCAAATGTGGTAACAAGCATACCGGTAATGATGATAAGACACGCACCAGTGAAGAAAAATGCTCTGTGCTTCTTGAAACGATCAGCGAAAGGAGTGATGAGCAAGATAGCAGACAAGTCGAAAAGCCAGATAGGTGCGTACAAGAGCGAAACGTTGATGGAAGAAAGATGAGGGTTGTTTGCAGAAATGATGGTAGAACCAAACACAGCCAAACCAAATCCAGTACCAACGACTCCAAAGTACATCAAGATAAGCGGCCACAATCTCAAGTCAAAGAAAACCGCAGTAACATCTTTCCAAGTCCATTGGAGAAGAACATATCTGCTCTCAATATCCTTTCTGTGAAGAATTCTTTCCTCGGGGGTAAGGGGGTGTGGTGGGGTGAAGTACTTGTTGTAGAAAGCCATGATCTTGCCAGGGTTCTCATTGGTGGTCTTGTATGGACGGTCTGGGAGCCACCAGAGAAGAGAGATACCCACAGTCATGGTAACACATCCGTAAACCAAGTACATCCATTGCCATCCAGTGTATCCACGCAAACCGTCCATCTTTTGGAATGCAGCACTAAGCAAACCAGCAGCAGCAGCAGAAATTTGGGCAGCAGTGAAATAGTATCCAATTCTACGCGTCAGTCTTTCGTTAGGGTACCACAACGAGATGTAGTAAGACATACCAGGCCATGTACCTGCACCGACGACACCAGAAATGAAACGCACAGCAATCAAAGCACCCGCGGACTCAAGAGCAATGTAACAAGAGTACACCAAACCCACACTGATGACAATACGAGCCAACCAAGATTGAGGACTCACCTTGGTCATAATCAAGTTCATTGGCACATCGAAGATAATGTAACCCACGTAGTACAATGCCGAGGCAGTCGAAGTGTCGTGGGTGGTCAACTTAAGCTTTTGACCCAAGGAGTGGTGTTGCTTTTTGTTCATGGTCAAGGTAAGACCGTAGAAACTCGATCCAAAAGACGTAAGGCAGTAGAGACACCAAAGCGCAGGAATGATACGGTAGTCCAACTTACGGTAGATTCTGTCAAGTTCCTTCTTGGCAGCGATATCTTGCTCGCTTCCAACAGACTCCTCGTTAAATGAGGAGACGTCATCGTGGACCTTCTCACCAACTTCTTTGGCTTCTGTGACTTCGTTGCTCATCTTCAAAAAGGTTGGGAATTATTGAGTGAAAAAAAAAAACTTATTTCACAACAGTGGGAAATAGCCTTTTTTATATTCCTCAATGGAACCAACAAGATGAGAAAAAGGACCCAATTTTTTTTCCCTGCCTAGTCATTGTGATTCGCGCACTTGAGTCAAGCGAGTCACCTGTGTATACTGCACATAACAGAGACTCAAAGTCAAAATCGCACATCCATTACCGTAAAGGCTGTCTGCTGTGCAGAAACGGTGTTTTTCAACTTTTTTTGATTTTTTTTTTTTGCTCTGTTCACTTCAGATGAAAAGAATATAGAGACAATTTTTTGAGCCCAGTAGCAGGAAACCGAAAGATGCCTTTCACACAAGACCCATTTCCTTGTATTTAGGAAGCATTTTTCTTTTCCAGTATTCCCCAGACGTATTTTCAATGGACAATGCCATCGAATGTTACTGTTATATGCACAATGGCACGGCAAATTCAGCACGGCCGTGCCTGAGTCGCATAACCGGACTTTTGTTTCCGGCCTACTCGCCCGATGTAACCTTTCGGCGGTGTCCGATCACAAGGTGCCGTGCGACTGGGGCGCCAAAGCTGCAACCGCTAGTTCTTGACCAATTATACCCACCCCAAGTTTGTTGGTGCAGGAAAAGCCAACCCCAGAGCTGCTGCCGGTAGCATCACATCATGTGTTTGGGGTATACAGGTGAGGGATTTTTTTTGGGCACTTTGGAGTCATCTGAGTGCCTGACATGTTATCTTGGCAAACTCAACACTCTGGTCTATGCAGAAGGAGTGGGTAATGGCCCTGGTGTGCTCTGTACTGGATTCGCCTATTTCGAACAGCACGAGCTTGTTTTTTTGATCATGGTACCTGCTCAAGATGTAATCCCTTGTATTATCGTGTACCCAATAATCGCTTTCGGCAAAGAAACACCAGATTTGAATATTGTGGGTTTTGGGGATTTCTTCAAAGAACCAGTCGTTCATTCCATCGTCACGGTGGATGACTTGGAGCTCTTCGCGAGCCAACGTGAGTGCCTGGCGGGCGATTCTTTTGGATTTGTAGATCTTGAACGTGGCGTCAATTGCGTTTTTCCAGGATTCCATCAGCTTTTCATCGTCGGTGACTGGACGGGCAATGATGAATTTTGAGATGATTGTTCGTGCCAACGAGTCTGGTAAGATCCACTGGAGCATGGTCAAGAAACAAACCGCCATTTGGATGATGGGCAAATACGTGAAGAGCTTGGTGAAAAGAACCCCTGAATCCGACTTGGCTATATCAACAATTGTCGGACACACCAACCCCACAAATTCGATCTCAATCACGTCTTTGACGTCTTCGTCCGAAAGAAGCCTTGAGATTACTCTCTGGGTAATATATCCTCCCACCGAATGGCAGAGAAACACGAGTTTGGAGTTCCCAGCCATAATATGCTCCTTGATGATGCGACACTTGTGAGCCACTTGATAATCCAAATTGTAAAACTCAAAATCCCGAGACAAGCCGTCATTTACATAATCATCCGAGGTCTGGAATCCCGCATGGCTTAGTGCCAAAATCCCCATATTTGGAAACTCCTGCTGGATCAAGTCCAAATACGTGGTATAGTAGTCAATGAGGCCGGGGTTCCCTGGGATGAACACCAAGAGACGATTGTCCTTGGAGTTGGATGGCACGTGATACTCCGAGGTTAACGGATGCTCAATATTCGTTCTCAATGTCATTCTTGCTATTCTTGCCTGGTGCCTTGTCTAAGGGAATACACCAGGTGCTGCCGTGAATCAACGTGTGGAATTCCACCCCGGTGTACGGGTGCTGACACGCGCGCACACACACACGCGCAACTCGGCTTAAGCGCTATTTAAATCAAAGACAAAGTGTTGCTTGGTCACGTGCTGAACATTGGTATTGCCTTCGTACAAGTCTCTCTCATAGTAGTGGAGATGACCAGACTTATGCAACATGATCACTGTTTGGGTCCTCGTTCCGTAATATTTACTCTCCGGCGCAGTGGCCAGGGAACAGTCTGCAACACACGCATTGTCCAACGGAGGGATGTAGATGGAGTTGCGGAGCTCGGCAAGCTTCTGGTCTGCAAATTGGCCTTTCTTTTCTCTCACAATCGGATCGTAGGTGTCGGTGGATAAAATATCGAAGCATGAGTCCGCCAACTTTTCCTGGCTATAGGCGTTCGCCACGGACTCCGCCACCAACTCGGCGAGTTTCAGCACCCCGAGTTGGATCTTCGGCCACGGCTCATAGTAGAGCGAGTTCGATACCGAGAAGTACTTCTGGCGGGCCACTTCCGCATGTGGAATTCCCTCCGCGTCCCCAGCCACGTGGATCTTTCCGTGCTCGCCACGATTACTCATAATGTTCAACGGCACCAACTCTCCCAGGACGGGGTCGGTTTGGAGCTTTCCGTAGATTAGTGTAAAGCCTCCGATATCACCTAGATTCACCGGGTTCCCCGTAAGCAAACTTGCAGTCGACTGGTCGTGGAGGCTATCGTACCATTGATCATCATCGAGCGTTGACGACAAATACTCCACGGGAAGTATGCCCCTTGAAACCTTACTGGTCGTGCTATTTTTCTCTCTGTAATTCACCAACATAGCTATTCTACCCTCAGAAGTGATTCCTATCCACGTGCCCTGTTCCTGTCTGCCGAGGTCAAGTGGCGAAAGAATCTGGGCGCCATTTTTCAACTCTCTCACAGTGGCTAGTTGGGTCGGTCTTGAAATACTCATCTCTGTTGGACAAGACGATGAGCGGATATTCTGGGTGGTTTGTGGTGGAAATCACGATACACATGGTGGTTGGTTAATGAGATCTGGAGTATGAGGCCCAAAAATTCCATGATGTGCACACAATTTGTGTGCAGACGATTGAAACCAGAACATGCGGGGTAGGAGGCAAACACAACCAAGTTCCACCAGGAAAAAAAAAAAAAATTAATCCTTCACATATCCAAGTAAACACACAAAGCTGGCAGTTCACCGATGGAATGGAAAAAAAATCAAAAGCTATGTTGTATTTGGAATATAAAACCACCGCGATCTAGCACAGAATCTCATGGCTCTCGAAGGATGCGTCTGCTTGCAAAGCTGCGTCATCAAAGCGGGAGTTGGATCGCTTAACCTGCCCCAGGTCAAAAGGATCGAGCTCTTCGTAGTTTGCATCCGTCGCATGAAGACTCGAGAACGGATTCTTCAAATTGAGGTTCGCATTGAGTTCATCTGAGGACTCACTGGACGTTTTGAAGAAATAAAGAGGATCGCTATAAAGCTCGGCTTTTCGGGGCTTTGAGTTTCTGTCAGATTGCAGAAGCGAGATCATAAGACTGGAGCTCTTAGCCTTCGAACGCGAAATATCACCATGAACATAACTTTCTTCCTTCTCATATCCAGACACCTTCAAAGGCGAAGAGGGCCCAGAACACGACTCCATGGCTTCGTCATTCAACAGGGTGCCTCTGAAATAGGCATGCCGGCTCAAAGCATCAGCTGTTGGTCTTTCATCAGGATCCCACAGAAAACAGGATTGAATGGCTGCTCCTAAATCTTCGAAATCCGCTTTCATTATGCTTTGGATTGTTTGCCCAGCAATATATGGAATTATAAAGCCCAATTTATCAGCCAATTGTACGGCTTCTGGCCACATTCCACCCAAATCCTGCGAAGACCGGCCTTGAAACAATGGATGCCCCAACTTCGTCAAAATTTGCCAGATCTGATCTGTTTCGTTAAGACCAGCAAAAAGTGGCCGACAATTGACCAATTCAACAGCAACAGAACCAAACGCCCAGATGTCGATGGGACGGGAATAACTCCGTCGACGCAAGAGGATCTCTGGAGCACGATACCACCTAGTGGATACGTACTGGGTGAGATCCTTTGTGTTTGTGACGTGTCTAGAAAGACCATAATCACAGAGCTTTAACACATATACATCATTTTCTTTTCCTGACGGGATATTCTTGTAGTAGTAATGCTTCGCCGAAGACACCAATATATTCTCGGGCTTGACGTCTCTGTGGAAAAATCCATGCGAGTGGATGTGGCGAATAGCACCCAAAAGTTGGGCTAGCATACTCTTGATCACCAAGGATGAGATGGGACGGCCCTCATGCTTTTGGATGAACTGGTACAAGTTCTGATCCATGGGTTCCATGACAATATTGAGCTTGCCACTTGTCGAGTCGATGAAGAGGTCGAATATTTGTAATAAGTTTGGATGTGACGGCACCGAAAGGATGAACTTAATCTCGTTGACATTTAAGTAGTCACTTGGCTTGCGCAATTGCGTTTTCATTACCTTGATGGCCACAAGCCCATCCGCATGAGGCTTGGTGTCGGATAAGTGTTCCAATGGCTCCAAAAGTGTGCCAAGCTTATGTGGCTGAGGAGCTAATAGATCGGAGATGCTCTTTCTGTACTTCGCCAAAATGGCACAGCCAAAGCTACCAAACCCTAACCGGGATATCATATAGTAGCTCTTCAGAAAAGATTCATACTCAATGGGCAGGATGTCCAGCGTAGACATGGCTGGCTTTGGGGGTTTCTTGTTCACTCTTTCGCTCTTGTGAGCTTGTGATGGGGAATAAATAAAGGGTGCTTTCTGAGTCCCCAATGTAAAAATAATTGGACCGAGACAACGATGTATTTATAATACCCGGCAGTATTCCGCAAAGCACGTTAGTGAATTGACAATGAAGGAAATGAAATGGAAAGAAAAAGAGTCACAACTTTGTCCGGTTTAAATAAGCATGCGCTTTTAAAGACAAACACACACACGTACGCACACCCCACAAAGCATGGAGAGATGCGAAAACACAAAGTGAAACGGGCGGAATTTGGGAGGCGCGAACGCGATTATTTGCAGCCAATTTGCAAACACAAAAATGGTTAAAACCACGAGACACCGAAAAAATAAACCACACACGTCAAGTGGAGATCACTCTCCGCACTCTTCGCACACTTGGATACCTTTTTTTTTCTGTGGATTCTTGAGTGTCGTCATAAACGGGCGAAAATGGTAGTAGTTATCGCGGTGAAAAAGTGGCGATTTACAGCCACCCAAAACACATGACCATGTCATGAGGAAAAGTGGGTGTCTTCATAGGCCCATGAGGGGGTAAGTTGTATGCCCACGGGAATGATTTATATTCCCACGGGAATTATTTATGTCCACGAGAATAATTTATGTCCACGAGAAATAAGTTATAGGCCTACGAGGCGGTAAATACAAATGCGTGGATTTCCATTTCTCGCCATCTGGATCCCCAAATACCGCCGGCCTAAGTAAGTGTTCGGTGTTGCTTTCGAGTTTTTTTTTAGACTGATCGGTTAACTTCAAATCATATCAGACCAGGCTAACGACTTTGGGCTCTAGAAACTCAGCCAGCAGAGCCCCAAGCTTGGTTTGTTTTTCACTGATGGTTTTGCTTTGTTTTTTCATTTTTTTTGTTTTCATTTTTTTTTGCCTTCTGGCAGCTGTATTAGAGTCCACTATCCATTGGCTTTTGGTGGTCGCCGGTGGCTCGTGTAGATGTTAGCTCCTCCAGATGGATCCACCCTTGTGTGCTATTCCATAGCAGTGTCGTCAAGAAACGTGGAGTCCTCGTGCTCCTCTTCAGACAGATTGAGGTCGATGATCAAATCATCGTCAGGACGGTCTATGGAGAATTTGACTTGTCCCAGTCGAACAAACAAGACCTTCGGGTCAACCGTATAGCTACTGATGACGGTTTTCTCTTCTTCGTCGGGGATATCAAACGGGATAATGACGTTGTCTACTTCGGTCGGCTCAGCAATCATTCGTTGCACCCTCCGGGTCACATTATGTGTTAGCGAACACGAAGTTCCACGAGGACATTGTCCCGTTTCCTCGTAATCAGGACAGTTATACAAGTGGGAAAACGGACAGAGTGAGCCCCGAACACACCATCCACCAACAGCAAATGGTCGACAGGTCCGTATGCTGACGTTCTTATCGTGGGCCATTGGAGGAAGTTTATGAGAAAACCTACAGTTGGTATTCACACATCGATCCTGGAAATGGTACCGACAAATGGGCGTGTTGAACTCGGTTGCCTCGTGCGAAAGCACGCAGTTGCCTCCCATACACCTACCCGCCAAGTACTGGCGGCACAAGGCCATATGAGACAAATCATGAATGAACAAGCAGCCAGTACCCCGGTCACACATGCCGCTACGAGTGAAATACTTACAGTAGTCTCTTGGTTGATCGCCAAAGGTCCGCCGTAAGAGCCCGCTCTTACACACCAAGAAGTTCCACCCGTTCCATGCTACAGTTTCGCCTTCTTTATGTTTTTGCCCACGGATCGGAAGAAGTTTGCTTCCGTCAAGTTTCACCCCGAAAACATCTGATCCGATCATGATGCGATCGCAAGCATCGGCCTCCAAGTCGTTTCTTCGTTGGAACTCCTTCCACTCCTCTTGCTCCCATTGTGCCCTGATCTGGGCTTGTTTCAATGTGTGCTCCTCACGACGGCGTTTGAGCTGATCCTGTAACCGTTTCATTGCCCGCGGTGTCATGAGTGTACGTCGTTGGTGGTCGATGATGTATTCATGCTCGGTCGTTTGTGGACATTTTAAGCCGGCCAAAAATGAGGTCGGGGCAGTTAATATCGATGGTGTTGGTGTAGTTGTAGATCTTGCTTTTTCGCTTTTGGCGTTGTATGTGGCAGATCGGGAAAAATGGCTGGCGCCCCGCTTTAAATTTCTTTGTTTGATATCTATTTCCCGCTTGAGCCGGGCAATTTCCGCATACACGCTCCTGAGCCTGGACTCCTCTGATTCTATTTCCGCCATTTGAAAATTTGCACGTGTTCAAGTCGCGGGTCGCTCGAGTGTTTACCGCTGGTGTTTATCTATCGTGTTTATCTTGGTCATCATGAAACATCACATGTCTAAATTTGGGTGCTCCTGCAGACACCTCCATACATCGCTACAGCATGTACAGAATTTCGCCGTTGAAATTTTATTGTCTTGTGGAGAAACACCTAATTAAGACACGTTGTTTTCTTTTGGTTATTTTGCCACGGAAATTTTTAAACCGAGATTTTCTGATTCGACTTACTGATAAAATTCCGAATCTACACCCAGAACACTCATCCAAGGATCCTAAGCAATGGCATACGATAAAGCAAGAGCATACGCAATCAGCCATGTGGGCCAAATCATTCCTCTTGATAAGGAAACTTGTGAAGAGTTGGTCAATTACACCCTAACTCTTCCAGATCACGAAATCGAGAGCCATCTCCTTGATCTCCTAGGTCCAAGCGATGATAGCTTTCTGTTGATCTCAAAATTCATGGATCTTAAAAGAACCGAAGACGACCTCAAGAAATTCCAACAAGAAAAACAAAAGAGTAAAATGGCCACGCAAGCTCCCTCCAATCCCATTCCTCAAAACGGCACTGCTCGTGTCTGGGGCCAATCAGAAAAGCCCGTGGCAAAGGCCCCGAAAACTCGACTTCTGGGCAACAAAGGGTCAACAACGACATCGCAATTAGCTGACATTAAGCCTTCCAATAAAATCTCAAGCAACCAGGCAAAAAAGAACAAGAAAAAGAATCTTGATAGCTTGGCAGATATCGAGGCCGCCATCAACGACTTGGAGGTGGAGAACGCAAGAAATTCCGTCAATCTCGAGACCAGTTCCACCGTCAGACGAGTGTGCAATTGCATGGCAACGAGACATCCGCTTTTTGAGGTTGCTCCCAACTGTCTCAACTGCGGCAAAATCATTTGTTCCAAAGAAGGTTTACAACCATGTTCTTCATGCGGAAACGAGCTTCTTTCCGAGGCGGAAAAACGAGACATCATCAAAATCCTTCAATCGGAAAGGGATCTTATGGAATCCAAGAGTGCAAACCCGTCCAATAAGAGTGTACAAAGCCAGCCGTCGAAATTGACCACCAAGAAAATCAAATACGGAACCACCCCTGGGGGGAATTTGTGGAAAGCCCAGGATGAAGCGTTGAAGCAACTTGAGGAGAACGCAAAACGACAACGCGAGTTGGCAGCCGAAGAGGAAAAGAAAATAAAAGAGCGCGAGGAGCAAGAAAAGGAGCTCGAGCACTACCGCAAGTCCAAAGACGTCAACTCAGACCTCTTGAAGGCACAGGAGCGATTAGAGACGTTATTGCACTTTCAGGAAACAGGCGCTGAAAGATCTAAGATCATCGATAATGCCTCAGATTTCGAGATGCCAGGCGTATCCAGTGGAAGCATGTGGTTGTCACCAGTTGAGAGGGCATTGCAGTTGAAGAAGCAACAAAAACAACTCCGCAAAATCCAGTCCAGCGAAAAGGCCAGATCGGGCCGCACTAAGAAAGTTGTGGAAATGGTGATTCGAGACGGAAAGGTAAAGATGGTAGAGAAGCAAGTGATTGATGATAGTGCCCATGTTGCGGAGGAAGACGAGATGGAGGATTTAGAGCAATCTCTTCTTCTGGACAAGCTCAACCACGAAGCCGCTCTTGCAAAGAATACTTGGGACTTCAAGAAGGACCAAGATAAATGGGAAAAGCCAGTTTACATTCCTCAGAAAGCTTTCGATACATCCGATTCCGCGGTGGCTCTTCCCGCCCGTGAAAGAGTTCAACAGAATAAGCTCGACAATGCCGAGCTTGTGGCAGCCATGTATTCGTGATACTACATATTCGATCCTTGCTTTTTTTTCTTCCTTTTTTTCTTCTTTTTCTTTTCTATGTTCTCTCTAATACCCTTCCAGTGTGTTATTGAAAAAGGGTCACCGTCTTCTCATACGTTGCTTGAATTTCTTGGCACGTGGATCGTTGATCTTCAATCGTTGATAATTGTTGCTCACAGGGTTAATCTTAGTGCTAGCAGGAACCTTACGGGGAGCAATTTCTTCATCCTCATCATCAGAGAGCTCCTCAGCAGACGCTTGGCCTTCAATATACTCGGCCAAATGCAGGCGGTCCCTCGTTTCGATTTTCTCGATTTCCTCGTGAACGTTCTTTCCGTCGAAAGATTCGCCTTGTTCACCATCAGTTCTTGGCTTGATCTTCCACCTTCTGGTTGTACGCTTTTGAGTGGTAGCCTTTTTCCGTTTGCGCATATCACGTAGATTTTCTTCGGTAGGTGTCGTTTGCTCGAGTGTGTCTTCAGTGTCGACAAACTCCTGCTCAAACTCTCTCTTTTGTGCCTCGAATTCCTCGTCCATAACCAAGTTTTGGTGTTCTGCAAAGATATCAGAAAGCTTCTTCAGAAGAAATCTCTGTGATTTTAATGGCGACGGCGAAACCTGAAAATTTTCAGCCGAAGGCGGCTTGACAGGCGTTTGAAATAGACGCTGTTTACTAGGAGAAGCACGCAGTGGCGAATCGTGTTCGCTAAAGGAAAACTTGCTGTTAACTTTTCCAAGGTACCGGGGCGTCTCGATGATATCATTTTTTGCAATAGATTTCGGCGTTTCCGAGTTTCGTGATGGAGAAGATGCTAGCCGCAATTTTTCCGCTATGCTGGGGCCCCGTGAGGGTGTCAAGTCGCCAAAGTTTATCCGTTTAACCGACTTAGTGGGTGTCTTGAAAGGGCTTGCGGACGCCATCATGGCTGGCGCTAGGAGCTGGGTAGAAGCCTTAGGGTTTTGCTTGATTGGCGAGGATTCCGGCGGACTAAGAATCAAGTCGAATATCGAAAGCACTTTTCCGTTAGCTTGAGGCGTGGGCCCCAATTCGGCATTCTGCACGGGGACAATTGGCTCGATATCCTCGTCGTCCGTAAGAGGTACATCAACAGAGTTTATCAATATTTGCTCACTTGCTGTGTTTTGTGCTGATTTGTATTTATCTTGTGTTGGCTTCTGTGACAGTAGATGTTTTGAAACGTCACTTTTACTTGATGGTTTACCCGACTGTTTTGTTGCCTTATCCGACTTTTTCTTCATGTCGTTGTATGCCTTATACGCCTTCCATATTTCCACATCGGCTTTCACATCTGCCTTGGATGGCGCCTTTCCGTGCTTAGAGGCAAAGTTTCGTTCCCATTCTTTTATTCTGATTTTGTGTTGAAGAATTTCAGACATTATTGTGGGGGGTTTTGCTTATTTGGGTGGGTGTGTTTCAGGCTCAAGCGATGCTGACTTGTATGGCGATGACTAGTTGATTCACGCGACGCGTACGCTGTGAATTCCGGGGTAGGTTCAGTCCGCGACATTCGTCGCTTGCTGGTTCACGTGAATCGGAGGCACGGGTGCGACATATTTTGCGCTCGCGGTGGCTATTGATGCGAATGGTGGCGCATGATTAACGAAGGCAAGAAAACGAACCTGGCTAAATTGGGGTAACTTTTCTTTGGTTCATATGGAAAACTTATGTATTCGAGAAATAATCTAGGGGGGGGGGGTCCAAATTTTCGCAATTAGGAGCATTTTTTTGACCGCCTTTTAAACTCGCTCAACTACTGTAATGCCGACGACGATTTGCTAATATTAGCGGTAGACGCGTGACAAATTTAGAAACCGCTTTCTGCTTAGGAATAGGTTTGGCTATCATCATCGTAAAACTCATCTTTTTGGTTCTATTTAGTCCAAGTTAGAATCATTTTTGACATCGTAACCCCGCTTTGGCGTCAAATAACTCACTCTATAAATTCACTTTGGTGACCCGTCTGCTAATTACAAATTTTCAAGCTGGTTTCTAATATCGATAAAGACATCTTTCTTTGGATCCAACGAATCAATCAATAGCCCCATAGATTTTATGAAAGCGATCTTATCCTTCTCGGAATTAAACTTTTGCCCGTTGGCTTCGAAGCATTGCATAAATGTACCACTAACAGAAGATCCGTTCTTCCAATAGTAGTCAAGGAAATAAAGGCTTTGGGTTTGATCCGAAATTAGCAGTAGGAAAGTCACAAGACGCACCCATTGTTCCAAGGCAACTTGTGGAAGGGGAGCCCGAGGGAAAAACATCAGGTTCCATTCTTGCCAGAATTCTGACCATCTTCCTGCATTGCCATACGTATATAGAACGAGTTCCTTGAAAGATGGAGTCAAACTGTTTCCAGTATCCACATCCTTGTTATTGTAATCGATCAAGGTAAGCACGTCTCTTGCGTTGTTTGAGGCGAGTGTTATACGTGGTTCACCATTATTCAGTTTAACGGCGGTTTCCCCTGTTTCAATAAATTGATCAACATCTCTGGGAGACACTGGTGTGCTCTTTTCCCAAAAGGTAATTCTCCATAGCAAGGGTATGAACTCGGGATTTTGCGACATGGAAAACTTCTCGGGAGAAAATTTATACAAGACGGAAATGAACCGAGACAATTTATCCAACGCAGTATCCGCAGATTCCATACTACCCGTAAGTACAGCCGTGGAGTTGACAAGAAGCTTGGCATACTCAGTGACATCGTCGATTTTCTCCGCAGTCAAATCTCCACCAGCTGCATCCGAAGATGTATACTTCTCCAAGAGCGCACATTCCACCTCATCAAACGTCACGAATTCTGGGTTGATTAAATGCAAGGCTTTGTAGAAGGTATATTTCACACCGAAATCTTCAAGTGATTTACCCGAAAACTGTGCATCAAAGTCGGCTTTAAGGTTACAGAGAACAGCCTTAGGCACATCTGCTGGTTGGGAGAGCAATGTCTCCAAATGGCTCCTCGAACGTTCAAGCGACGAGTAGTTCCGGCGGTTAGCCATGGTATGAAAGCTTCTGAATCCCGAGAAAATATGGTCGGAATCAATTGGAGCCATCGGCTTTTGTTCATATAGATGCGCGTCTTCTGGGCGGCACCATATAGACTCCAAACTCAACTCTTGTCTCCTCTCTGATGTCATGATATGTACATCCACATTATCGTGGTGGAACAAGACCCAGCTATTAGCAGCTCTGCCATACTCGTTATCAGTAGACGAAGGTCCCTTTCTGGCCCTACGAATGAGCTTCCGGCGCATAGCAGGAGTTTTGGCAGTCGAAACTATACCTTCAGTCGAAGGCAAAACCTGGTATTTGTGTTTAATGTGAGTACGGAACTCGGTAGAAGCCTTGAGAATATGTCTTTCTGATTTACCTGTGGAGATAATGATGAAATCGACGTTTTGGTTATTTGCCTTGTATTCATGAGACTCGTCTAGCGTAGTCATATCGAAAAGAAGCAAATCCTCCATACCGTAATCAGTTGCTAGAAGATTAAGAAACTCCAGTACATGTTCTGGTGCATGGGGTGGGATTTCGGGTAGCTTGACTTCTTTTTCTTCAATCAAGGAAGACTTGATGTCGTCTCTCAAATACCATGGCACTGTGATATCATCTTCCGTATTGGCACTTTCTGATTCACCAGTCATCTGGGACTGTTCTGAAACATTAACCTTGTCTCCAGAATCGGTAGATAATGACGCATCTGATGTATTTCCGGGAGTTGAATTGACTTCACTAGAAACTGGATGAGACCCAATGAGCCTATTCTGGACAATACTGGCAGAAGAGGTCAGCCAGCATGGAGCCTCGATTGCCTTCGCAATTTGTTTCATACGAAGTAGCCGGATCATGGTCTTTAGTTTTTTCCAGTTTATGTATGGTGAACTGTGAAAACGGTTTGTTCAATGCGTGACACTTGTGGAGTGAGCGAGCGGCCTGAATACTTGCATCTTTGACAGCGCCCGGGACCCGAAACGCTAAGATAGGTCGCGAAAAAAAGAAGAAAAAAAATGAGGGGAGAAAGAGAAATTTATAGTAAATTACGCATAAAGGGGCTGCTGTAAGCGACCCGTTTAGGCAATAAAAGCGGGTTTTCGTGCATTTGTCGACTTCACAAATACAACTATGAAACAATTCTGAAACAGCGTCAAATGTATAAAAGGTGGCCGGTTTGCCCTTCGGTTCGTAAAATTTGGGCTCCGAGCAGTGGCTGCGCTTAACGCCAACTCTATAAGTACAACACCGTTCAGTGCGTGAGTTAGGTATGCACTACTTCGATGAGCATTGCGAGGCACAATTTTCTAGACCACAATAAAGAACAGACTTGATTTAAATAAGAGAACCAAACAGACTAACTTCATAATACAAAATGGCAAAATTGGTACACAATGTTCAAAAGAAGCAACACAAGGAGCGTTCTCAAACCTCGGATAGAGCTAGGTTTGGACTCCTAGAAAAGAAAAAGGACTATAAGCTCAGAGCAAATGACCATCACAAGAAACAGGCAGCTTTGAAGATCTTGAAACAAAAAGCAGCACAATACAATCCCGATGAATATTACCATGCCATGACGAAAAAACGTACGGATGACCACGGTATTCTTGTGCGTGACCGTGGCAATGAAAACCTTTCCACGGGCCAAATGAAACTTTTGAAGTCGCAGGATGTGAATTACGTTCGTACCATGAGACTTAATGAGTCGCAGAAGGCTGATAGACTCCGGAAATCATTAGACTTTCAGGCTCAAGGAAAGCATGTCGTTTTTGTAGATTCTGACAAAGCACGGGATTCTTTTGACGCAGCCAAATTCTTCAACACCGACGAGTCCTTGCTAGAAAGAAGAGAGAATAGATTGAAGGTTAGCCAGCTTGAGACAAATGAAAAGCTTCTTAGGCAAGACTTGGATGCAGAGGAACGTGCTGAGTTGGAGAAGGAAAAATTGAGACGTTTCAAGTTGTTGAAGGAGAGAATGACTAGAGAGAAAGAGTTGAGAGAGGTCGAGCAGAAATTGGAATTATCTCGTGAGTTGATGAAGAATGGTAGCAAGAAGAAGCTTGTTGACGACGACGGAAATGTTGTCTTCAAATGGAAGAATGAGAGGAAGAGGTAATAAGAGAATCATTGGGGTTTCTACTGCACTGTTTTCAGAACGGATTCATGAAATTTTGACGTAATCCTGAATGAATTTTGATCAACTCAATCGTGCAAAGTGATTGCAACAAGAAAATTTTGGCTCATTCCACGGCAAACAAACGCTTTTTTTCAGATCTGATGTCAAAGCATAGGAATTACACGTGTTTTCTTTCAATAAATAAGTATCTCCAGCCTTTGGTTATTTATATTAATTCTATAAGCATCATCACTCGTTCAAACTCTTGTTCACGTAGTCCACAAACATACTCAGGATTCTGTCAACGTCAATACTGCGCATCCTATTGAGGCTGACGAAAGTTCGGCGAATCCGTTGTAGCTGTGCAATGCTAACAGCGTCGGCCGGGATTTCCACGTGTAAGTTCTTTGACGCATCGATGACAACCAAGCCTCCCGCAGATGTCAACTGCTGGTGTTGTACGATCTTGCCAATGACCTCCAGGGTCCGTTTATCCAACTCCTGTAAATAGTTGTTGCCCGAAGTAGGCTTCACAAGCGTAGCAGCGTTGGGAGGGGGTGGCCGTTTCAACACAAGAGATTCCCAAATCTGGTCAATAGGAAGTGACTCGCCCTCGTAATCACTGACGAGCGTAAAAAGCGGAGAGTCCCAACGCGAATCTGCGTTGGGTTCCTCGTACCGCATAGCAAGCTGCTGGATAACCTCCACCGGCCAAGTATTCTCATCGCTACGAGCATCGTTCCACTCGAGACATTTATCTACCAGGTTCATCACCTGAACAACACAATGCGGCGTCACCACCCCCTTTGCTTCGCAGAAAAGCTGGTATCGGAATCCCTTAATGTACGATAGCGAGTCCAAAATCACAAAAGCTGTTCGAGATAAGTCTCTCTTTACGGCAGACAATTGCGTACCACGTGCATGCTTCTCAGTAGCCGACTCTTCGTAAGCACGATGAGATATACCGAGGGTTTCATCGTTATGGTAGATGATCTTATAGTTATGACCAGGAGCGTTGGTTTCCTGTGCCAGCTGGATCTTCTGCTCGAGCTGCTCCACGAGCTTTTTTGCCCAGCGTGTTTTTCCCGCTACTAGGCAACCCAGTAAATGTAATTAACGGCATTTTTAGTGGCAATTAGGTATATGTGGGGGTTTTGTAGAGTTAAAGACTCGTTTTTTTAGATGCGATGCACGGCGTAGTGTTCTGAAAACCTCGACTCGCGGGGATGAGGACTGGATCGCGAAGCTGCAACCAATGAAGATGCCCTGACAATTTTTCAGCTTTCAAAGTGCAGCAAAAAATTGAGAATAAACCCGAAAATTAACATTGCAAGTGAATAAAGGACTTGGTTGAGATATCGAGTATTCCCTTCATTTTTAAATGCAGTGGTAGCGCAGTGTCCGTACCTATGACTGAAGCAACAGTAAAGAACCGGGGAACGCAAGTTTGGGGCCCCGATCGCGCATCACCTGACGTTCAGCATGTGCCATCACTACTCGTAGAAAACCAAAGCTTAACACCCTTTCCTTATTTCTCCTTAGATTTCCGAATTAATCTCTAGAAAAGATAGTCCTCTTCTTAGAACCACCTTTCTCCTTTCCTTCTAGACATAAACCAGCGCTTTCATGACATTTCTACCTAGGACTTCGTTCCCGGATTATAGGCTTACGCTTGCCAGTTTCAAGGGCCATCACCAGAAAGCACTCACAAAGTTCGGGCACTTGGCACCGCAAGTTGATCTCATCCTTGAGGTCCGGGACTCGCGTGCACCTTTGTCGACCACCAATGTGCTCTTTGACCGCGTGCTTGCCCGCAAGCAAAAAATCATTCTTTATAGCAAAAAAGACCTTCTGATCATGAAACCTGCACTCTTGAAGAATTGGCATCAGGACGAGAAGTTTCTTTTTGTCGATACCAGAAGCAACAAAGACGCACGCCTTATTCTCGATGCGATTGGCGAATTTTACGGCCAAATGAAACCACCTCCACCTTTGGGACTTCGTGCAATGATCATCGGAATGCCGAACGTTGGTAAATCGACTTTGGTAAATACGCTACGGTCCGTTGGATACACATCCCAGCTACCGGATGGAGTCAGCTCCAAGAAAAACAAGAAGGTTGCTCGCACCGGTGGCCAACCTGGTGTTACCAGGAACACGAGCGAGATTATCCGTCTCAGTAGAAACCCGGATGTACTTGTCTATGACACCCCTGGAGTATTCCTTCCCACGGTCAAAGATGCTGAGACCATGCTTGCATTATCTCTTGTGGGTTGCATCCAGTCCTCATTCGTCGACCCCGTGATTCAGGCAGACTACTTGCTTTATGTGCTTAATCTTCAGAACAGCAAGGGCCAAGGTTACTCAGAATTTATGGATCACCCAACTAATAACGTCCAGGAGCTTCTTTATCATATTGCCAAGAAAAAAGGCAAACTCTCAGCAAATGGATCTTATGACGAAATTGGAATGGCTGAGCACTGGACAAATATGTGGAGACAAGGCAAGCTGCGGAAATTCAAAGGTCTCTTTGATGTCGCAGCAATAAAAGAGGCAACTTCTGGAGAAGTAAAGCTGGCCTTAGAAAGTGAGCTCACTAGATTGAAAGATTCTGGCGTACATACGCGGATTGTCAATAGTTTGGGAGAAGACGGAACGGGGTCCTCAAAAACAAGAAACAGGACAGCCAAAGACCGTGAGTTTGACATTAGAAACCAGCTTTTCAAATTGTAAATAGGGAGATGTTTCTCCACTGTTGGTAATTTAATGTGACCTAATGTGTCTTTAGAAATCAAATTCTGGAATCTCATCATAATCTCCTTCATCCGCACCGTAATTTCCTCTTTGATAAAAGTTTGACGATTTATTGTTTGGTTTCAACTTCTTTGTTTCGCTTTTCCGCACATAACTCGATTGTAACTCCTGAGCAAGCTGCTTGGTTTGGCCAAGTGACTTCTGGTGCAATTTGAGGAGCCAGTCGGTTGTTGCACTGGAAGAGTTTATTGCCAAACAATTGGACAAGTTGAAGAAATTAGTAAACAGATCCAGGTCCCGCAAATTATCGGTTATGAAGTCAGGATTCTCGAAGTGGACCAACCCAATCTTCAACTGAGAGAGAATTCAAAAGGATTTTTCGCATATAATTCAGGTATCGGTTGACTGACGGCGACGAGCAGAGAAACGGGTTGGTATTCGTGTGTTTTTGTGGAATTGCCAATTTCGAGTTTTCATTATACTTCATGGTGATTTTGAAATGCTCTATCTCCGAAGCGTCGTCTTTGATTTCAGCATTGGAGTCTTCGTCGCTCTCGTACGTTTTTTCATTGACGAATTCATCCATGAGCAGACTGACAGCAGCAGCTTTTTTGACTTCGGTTTCCTCCACCAACCCAACTTCATCAAGGTTTGGGGTGGCTAGGGAGGGAAATCTGCCAATCTTCTCATCTTCCTTATATGGTAATCTCACGAAAACAAAGCAATTCGTGTAACCAAGAGGGCCCTTGACTTTGACCGGGAATGCAGCACCGACCTCCACTTCCTTATTGGCCTTACGCACAAACCTACAGAGCGCAGCTGTTCTCCTGGTGTGCAAAGCTTCTATAAAGGCATAAAAGCTCAGTGTGTTCTTCTGTGAGGAGTCTTTTTCGGGAACCAAGTATAAGGCTTCCCCAGTAAGAAACTCATAAGGAATTTTGGTGGTAGGGATGAATGCAAACACATCTAGTGCTGAGAAAAGATGCAATTTAGATGCTTGCAACAAGTCTTCGTCCACTGCAATTAAGTCGAAGTTCGAAAATTTGAAGGCGGATGTGAGCGAGTGCAGATCGACATTGACTTTATCGAACTTTTTCTCTGCATCACCGCCTTTGGGGTCTTCAGAAGTGGATGTTACTTCCTGGTCTCTTTCACCCTGAAAATTTCTCTCCCAAACGAAGTGGCTGGTATTTCTCTTCACTTTAACGATATTTCGATCGGTGTCTACGATGTACTCGTGAGAGTCCAGAATATTTGTATCGCCCTTGGCCGCCGAGTAAACCTCCACGCCGAAAGAAATACCAACATCATCCCCAGAATAAAGATCGTCATCACTTATTTTGGAGAAGTCCGAACCAAATCGCATGGCACCTTTGTAAATTGCAATAGGACGTGTTTTCCTAATTGGTGGGTGATGATCTATGATGTCTTGTGCCACGGCGGACGTGAACACCAGGCCTTCATAAAATGCATTTTTGAGCTTCAGCAATACCGAGTCCGATTTCAAGGGTTCTTTGTCCTCTTCAACGGTGATTGCGTGGAATCTCACCCCTGGGTAATCGGTGTATCTGTCAGGGACAATGGCAATGAATGCAAGTGACTTACTCAAAACTTCAGTGTGAGCCAGAGTAATCACAACAATATTCCTGGTAAAAATCTTCCTCTTGGTGGGCTCAAAAAATGTCGAAGCAAAAAGAACCGTCTGTATCACATCAGCACATTCCACCGATGGATTACTGTTTATCACAGGTGCACCACACAAAGTATGTTTGAGTTTGCGAAGATTCAGATAGGAGACTGTTTCATAATTGAGTAAAACGTCAATTCCTTTAAATTTGCCAGTAGATGCGAGTGCATGCGTTGTGGAGGCCGAGTGAAACAAAGCCACAGTGACGTAGTCGGTTTTTAGACCCTTTAAAAGCTTGACTGCCAACGTGTCGAGAACGTACTTGTAAGAAGAAGACGGCACCGACGCGTCCAAAAGGAACACAGTGAGCTCCTTATCTGCCATTATGCTGAAGTTCTGTAAGTTTGTATTTTGTGGTGTTTTTTGATGGCCAAGGAAATGTTAGGACTTCGCTTCTGCGGTATGCTGAAGTTTTGAAAGGTGTAGTACCATCGTTCAAGAACGGGGCCGATCAGTGTAAGCGCATACCGCGCAGGGTCGCGAACAGCATCCCCATAGTAAATGTTATGAAGCAAATCACTAATGGGATCAGCAAATAATGATAATTTCACCCGAGTATTAATTAATCCGTTTTTAGTGGATTTTCTGGTCTCTCACTTCGCGTGAATTTTGTTCACAGAAGTGGCCTCGAGGTTGGCGCAAACCAAGGACATCTGGCCCCACTAAAATTATAACCAGGCCGAATAAACAATGAGTGGAGTTCAAGGGTACCACGCCATATTTGTTCCTCTTTGACTCGCCTCCAAGATTGATAAAATTTTGGAATTGAACCGAAACTTAAACTGCAAAAACTGTCTGCTTTTCGCCAGGGCGTTTTTTTCGCTGCTTTATTCCCAGATTATCTCGCGTAAATTTGCCCCGGTCTTGCCTGGCGCCTGGTGATCCGGCTACTCTTTCATTTTTTCGTTGTTATTCTTGCCTTGATAAAAAAAAAAAGAGAAAAAAAAAAGAGAGAAAAAAATGGAGAGTACTGAAATCCTCGAAGTTATATGTGTCTTTTTTTTATCGACGGGGAATATCGTTTATGCGTTCCATGTTGGCAGTGACATTTAGAAGATGCCACCTTTTCAAGCCAAACATTAATAGGGGGTTATTTCGCTTTTCCAGCGTCAAGAAGCCATCAAGTCGCCATTTCACGCTCTCGCTTATTTTCACTGTTTTTTGTTTGTTTGTTTTTCATTCGCCAATTTTCTTCTCGTACAGAGAAATTTCTCTGTAACTTTATCTTCATTCTACTTCTGCCCATTCAGAAAACATATTCAAAGGCACCCCCATACATTGGCGGTTACAATAACATTCGTTACGTCCTTGTTTCTATGGACGCAAAACGACGTAATGGGGCCATTTTTCAGTTCCAGTGCATGTATATACAGTACTCGGAGGTATACTGTGTGTATGTCCTGTGTGTAACCCGCACACGCGAGCGGACCTTTGCTCTTTCGATGAAAACAGTTCGAGAAACCGTTCAATCGGGGAATAAGCGGCCTTCCGGCCCGAAAAAAGTTCCTCCTTTATGTACACGCCATACACAGCCGTGGCAAGCAATTTCGGATATTTTTGCCGACGTTACCCTGGAAGACTCAATGACTCACAAGTGTTTCCCAATAATTTCATGTTTTCACGAACATCAACATTAACTTTTCTGAGAAATTAGAACCTGTCAATATTATCCCATCACACAAAAACTACCCTTTCTGTTAGCATCATATGGGTTTCAAGTGTGCAACCGGCCGACTCTGCAAAACACAAGGTCCGAGGCGCATGTGCTCAGAAGTGGTTAGGCGCTCTGCGGTGAAGCTAAGATCTGATTTCATGTACTAATTTGATCACGTGTGAAGAAAAAAATTCACAATTGGTTAGGCAAGCATAACCGCCTCACTTTTTTGTCGTTTTTGGATACATTTCTTTATGGTTTTGTCTGATCTATAAAGCAGATCTTTTTGGGCTAGTCTTTTAGAAAACTTTTGATGGAGCCATCCAATAGTTCTGCTTGGTCAGGCAGTCAAAACAACAAAAAAAAATCCTCGTTTGCAAAATCTGGACGCTGCACACACTCGCCCTTTTGGTACACGCCCGCGCTATCGGCGCACCCGCACCCGCACCCGCACGTACCGCTGCCACGCTCTCACAGAAGCCGCCAAACAAACTCTTCTAACCACACTCCGGCCCATCTTCCATCTCTTCACGGCACCCTTGATCGCAAGATTTTTTAGGTTTTCCTTCATTATATTCTGACGCTGAGTTGATCATGGCATATCCGCTCTATGATGCGCCCAAGGCTGAGAATCCTAGCGGCCCGCAAGTGTTCCCGCCTCCGTCACGCCAAGCACCGCCGATTTCTGCGCAGACGCCAATCCTGGCGCAAAGCACCATCCACCTTCCGGTCCCACCAACATCAGTCACACCTCTTCTGCAACAGTATGACTCCGCACAGCCGACAGTCCCGCCATTAGCTCCAACCCCGCTCAATACGCTAAATTCTCTAAATACACTCTCTACTTTTCACTCAGTGAATTCTCTGGGAACACACACGCCCTTGGGTCCGCTTGGTCAGAATGGTCAGAATGGTCCGCCCGGTCCGCCCGGTGGTCTGCTTGGTCCGCCTGGTGGTCTGCTTGGTCCGCCTGGTGGTCTGCTTGGTCCGCCTGGTGGTCTGTTTGGTCTGCTTGGTCCACCATCTTACCCTTCAGAACCACTGCTGACCTCTTTCCAGTCGATACGCGCGTCTCATTCAAACACTTCGGTGTCTGCGCCGTCTCTAGTTAGTGGTGCCAGCGCCAATGGGCCTACTCCCGCCCATGTCCCTTCAGAGGGTCTGAACCACCCAGTTCCTGAGAATAACACAAATAACAACATCCCGCATAACAGTACCATGGCCACTGGCCCGGGACTCAATATTCCCGGGGCAAATTTAGGTCCTAATTCTGGTTTGGGCCATAATTCCGGTTTGGGTGTTCCTGGGATGGTGGGTGGCTCAATCCCTGGTCTCAATGCTTTTATGCATGGCAATCTGTTCCGAAGAACGACGCAAGATCATCCGTCGGACCCTTCGAACTTTGGGTCGTACGCATATGGTGCACTACCCGGATCTGTCCCCCCTCTGTATCCACACATGATGCCTTCCCAGGTACACGTTCCACAAGCTTTCCCTCATGATCCTTCACAGCAATACGCGGGCTTCAACATGCAATTGGGCCCGATCCCTGGGCACGCACGTGGTGGACCTATTCTGGGCACGGTACCAGTTTCGGTACCTTCCTATTATCCGGCGGCCCAGCCCCTGCTTCAGCCTTTACGTTACCACATGGAAGACCGAGGTTATTCCGACAATGCCCGACCCATTGACGAACCGTTTTTAGCCCCTGCTAAAACAAGGGCCCCTTTCTCATATCAGGACCAGCCTCAGGAATACACTGGCTCGTCCGCGTATCGTATGGGGCCGATGCAACAGGTGCAAACGCAATCTCTGAACCCCGGTACAACCATCCCTCTGCTTCCTTCATTATTGAAGCAACATGAGCCGTATCGGCCAGTACTGTCGATGGCAATGAGCGATACTATGCCCTCCAAAACACTGCATCTGCCTGTGCTGGCAACACTGGGGATTTATTCGAAACGTAGTAGTGAAGATGCTGAGCTTGATGTGCAAACCAATTTCCGGCCCACTGAAACAAAGAAAAATAAGCGGCCCAAAATCAACATGCTTGCGAGTGACCTGTCCGATTTCAAGCAGGCGTCTAACAAAAAGAAAAAGTTGGTGGTTGAGGAGTATAGTTTCGATGAAACTTACGCGAATTTCCAAGACCTCTTGGGCATTCCTGCTCCAAGGGCCGATATCAATAAAGTGTACCATTTGGTGCTCCAGAGCCCGTTGGAGAGATATCTCTTTGATTTCTTTGTTCATAAAATCGCTGTTTTCATCGACACCTTTTTGGCCCACCAATTCTTCCAGGTTATTGTTGCCGAGTTGGCACTTTATGACGAAACCCGCATGATTCTAGACTCCATGTTATGCCTTAGCTCTCTCATTTCCCAGCGTATGGATCCCCTGTCGGTCGATGCCTTGTGCCCTTACGATTACTACCAGAAATGCGTATATTCTGTGGGCAAAAAAGTTGGGATTGGTAAATCTGAAGACCCCGATGGAAAAATTCTTGCCCGGTGTCTCATCAGCACCAATCTTCTTTGCATCTACGAGATGTTTTTTGTGGCCGTAGACTCGGTGTATGTGAAAGGCGCCGGTGGTATCCTTGCCACCATCATGTCCAGAACAGATAAATCCGTGAGTATCTTGAAGCAGTCACCATTCCACCATACTTGTTTCTGGGCCACCATTGTTTGTGATCTTATCTTGTCGTTGAAACTTGAGTGTCCAAATACCTTTTCTGTCGAAAAAATGTGGAGAAATTTAGACCCCAACTACGATGTGTATGACACCTTATGATGCATTTTTGGACGATAAAACTACCTTGAAGGATGCGATAACTGATTACTCCAGTTTTATTGTGTCCAACGAGCAAACAACGTGGTGGCTTCACAAAATTATCTTGTTGTTTACCTTGGTTAACGACTTCTACAATCAGAAGGAGGTGGTGACGCACGAAGACTTCATGAAAAATAAGCGATTTGATCGATGGCTACAACTTAAGGATAAGCTCGACGAGTTTGAGAAGAGAATGCCGTTATACCTCAAACCGTTGATCTTCATGCCTGCTGCAGAAGAAAAGGATTTCCCAAGAATTTATTATAAAGATGAAAAGGCTGCCGTCACTGCTATTAATTTCCGGTTGGCCAAACTACTTCTCCATGCGGCGCTTCGGGAAAACTTGCAGGTGGTTGATCAATCACGCGTGGAAATTGAAATGAAAAACTACCCGCGCAACTTCACCGAAAACTTGGCCCGAGAAGTTGCTGGAATCATGGCATCTTACGACTCCGATATGCGCATTTGGCCCATCAATATTCATTCGTTGCGTCAGGCTTCACAATTTGTCGATTCATCCTCTCCTTGCTTCAAGACTCTTAGGAACTTGACCATAAGAGTCATTCTGGTATGCCAAACAAACCTGAACATCCCCGACCTTTTAAATGAAAAGGAGAATGGGCCTAAAGCGGCCACCACTGGGACTTTTGTTGAAACATAATGGCATTCGCGCAGTAGGAGCACAACAATGCCCCATTCGCATGGACAATACTAGAACAAAAGTTTAATGCACACTCTTTCAATAACCAATGAGCACTTTTTCCTTCAATTGTAAGACAAGGGCGGTCCTCGAAGGGATGTATATAAACAAAGCATTGCTTCGGTCATTCCAGCGCTCTGGTCTTGTAGGAAATACCATCTTTTCTTTTGACTCAGTGACGTCGTTGATTCGTGAAAACCCACCCAAACTCTCCGTGTCTGTATTAAGAACAATCTGATATTGGCCTGGTGTTTCAACTCCCACTTTGTAGTCTGGAAAAGACTTGGTCGGGTGGAAGTTGAAGATGAACAAGAGACCCGCTCTCTCGAAAACAATGACTTTGTCTGACTCGTTCTTCAAAGAAACAAACGCCTGTGGGGAATTCAAAACACCATAGTTTGTGTCCAAATGAAGCATTTCCGAGTCAAACTCAAACAAAAATTTGTACCGCAACAAATCATCTTCGATCAAGTTGAACTGACGCCTGGCATAGTGGTACGACTCGTTGTTTCCCTCTCTTGGGAAGTCCAACCATTCGGGGTGGCCAAATTCATTGCCCATAAAGTTGAGGTAGCCTTCGCCTCCCAAACCAAAAGTGATCAATCTGATCATCTTGTGCAAAGCAAGTCCCCTGGAAATCACTTCCGTCATTGGAGAGAGCTTGGACATGTTGGTGTACATTTCTTTATCCATAAGCCAGAATGCAAGGGTTTTATCGCCGACCAAAGCCTGATCATGAGACTCGCAGTAGCTGATACACTTTTCTCCGTGTCTTCTGTTCGTTAATGTAAAGACTATATTGGCGAGGTCCCACTGCTCATCCGATAAATGCTTCAAGATTTTAATCCACATATCTGGAATGGCCATGGATAACCTATAATCGAACCCAATGCCGCCTTGATCCACGGGCAAGCACAATGTGGGCATACCACTAACATCCTCGGCGATGGAAGTGAACTTGAAATTGTCGTTTTGCGTGCTGATCTCCCCAAGCAACTTGTGCGCCAACATGAGGTACGCAATGGCGTCGACGTCAACCAATTCGGGGTTGAAATACTCGTTATAGTTGCCGCTGAATCCGTAGCTGAGCCCATGATGTTTATACAACATGCTTGTGACGCCGTCGAAGCGGAACCCGTCGAACTGGTAAACGTCCACGAAAAACTTGAGGTTGGACAAGAGAAAGCGCAATGTCTCGTAACTAGAATAATTGAAGAGGCGCGAGTCCCACAAGTCGTGATTGCCCTTACTGCCACCATGGAAGAGATAATGGTCCGTCCCGTTGAAGTTGTTCAAACCATCATCCACATTTTTGGAACTGTGGGAGTGGACAACATCGAGCAAAACACGGATCCCCAACTCATGGGCATGGTCCACCAACTCCTTGAGATCTTCAGGGGTTCCATATCTGGACGAAATGGCAAAGAAGTTGGTCACTTGGTACCCGAAACTGGCGTAGTAGGCGTGTTCCATGATTGCCATCAATTGAATGGTGTTATAGCCAAGCTTGTGGATTATGGGCAAGGTTTTCTGGGAGAACTCTTTGTATGAGGCGATCTTGGGCTCGGGACTCGATATGCCCACGTGTGCCTCATAAATCTTGATGCCGTCGTGATGTGCCAATCTTGGGCGGGTGTGCTTAAAGATATAAGTCTGTGGAGGATTCCAAAACCGGCCCTCGTACAACGAGTTCTCCTTGGCGGGCGTGGCTCGTGCTCCCCAAGGGTCAAGTCGGTAAATCCGCTCTCCCGAGGGAAGTACCATGGAGATTTTGTACCTTGAGTCGTGGTCAACAGCGAAGTCCCCGGAGCTTTTGGGTGGAATCACCAACTTCCACAAGTCAAAGTCATTTACCCGCTCAAAAACGTGACTCTCGGTGTTCCAATCGTTGAAGTCACCCACGAGAGACACGCTGGTCACGTTAGGTATATACTCATGGACAATAATCTCCTTCGTTGTCCTGTTGGCGTGTATGCCATATTTCTCGTACGACGATGCGAACAGAAGGAGCGACTTCTCCGACCTTTCGAGTGTTTCCTGCCACTGCTTACACTGCAACTGGCGGCTAAGAAGCGCGCCTGTGTAAGGCTCCAACCACGGATCCAACTCCAAAGCGCCTTGTATGAGTTTCTTTTCGGGTTCTGGTGCCATTATCTTTATAGGTGGGGGGTCACAATACACTAAGAGGAACCGCGTTGTAAAAAGGTGGAGGCAATTAGGTTAATGAGTATGGCCTCGAAATGTATTACTTGAGTCTGGTGCTGAGGAGCCTCCGAGTAGAAGAAAAGGTTGTTTATGATATTTTACAATATAGCTTATTTCATGACGAGTCAATAACGTTGGGGAAACGGAATTTTTGTTGAGGATTTGTGGGGGCGTTTTAATGCAAGAAAAGTGGGGGAGCTCCGTTCCCGCATAAACTCAAATGTATGGAAACCCCAGCATGTGGGGGCCGTGCATGGGTTCTTTAAAAAAAAAAAATTTTCCGTGTGTGACGGCAGGACTAATGCACCCCGAATATTTTTCCGACACCCACATGAACAATCTTCGGCACCCTGTTTACTTCGTTAGCATACGGGGGTTTTCTTTTTAAACAGATTGAGCTGTGTATTTTTATGGTTTATTGTTTTTATTTTCGGTTTTTATTTCCTATTATTTTCTATTATTCTCTATTTTTAGTTTCTAGTGAACTTTTTTCGGGACGACATCTCCGTTTCGCAAGCGTGTGGGAGGATAGATCCCGACTATCCCCGGGGGTTCGTATGTGGGGCCAGTGCGCCTCACACTAGTTAAACTTTTTTTGGTGTTTTGGGGCCAGATCCCGGCCTTAATTGTATATTGGGCACTAGAATCTGGACAAAGTCTGGGAGGACAATGGAAAGGTTAATTTTGGAGATGAAAGAGAGTATTACAGTGGACCAGAGATCTGCTATAATCTTGTGTCTTCTATATTCTATATGTGCCCTTCTTTTTTTCGATTCTTCCACTGCTTGTGTGTAGTAAGACCAGCGGGATATTGCACCTGTCCCGATTTCGAATCCTGTAGAAAACCTAGTCTTTTTTTAAAATCTTGTTTCATTGCAGAAGAATGGATCAATGAAGTAGCGACCTTCATGGTGTGGTCTTTATAGGTGTCTCGTATCTGGCGTCGTGGTGGTTTCCTGGTGACGTTTCCTCTAAAAGCCAGGTCCTAAAACCTCCACCCCTTAGTATGCACTAAAGTCGGCGGACCAAGTTTTGGTTGCTCCGTCGAGCCCAACACTAGCAAATGCGCCGTTGGTGCCAGAGTAGTGTAACCAGGCCAAATCGGAAACTCCGGTTTGATGCGTCAACTGCGTCTTCAACACCTTAGATGGTCTGGCAACAGAGTAGATGTAGATTCCACAATCCAAGCCTCCACTCACCAAATACTTAGAGTCGGGGGTCCACTCGGCCCCGTTGACCCTGCTGCTGTGGAAAGCCCATCTGGTCGTGACAGGCGTCTGGTCCTTGGTACTGTAAAGCGTGTATTTGCCTGTGGTCTCTGCAACGGCAACGTAAGTGCCATCTGGCGACACCTTTGCGAGGTTGGGCGAAGCACGCAACACAGGATATGAGTGGGAGTGTTTTATTGATGCGCCTGTTTCGTAGACTTCGAGTCTCCTGTCTGTTTCGTTGGTCACATACACAGTGGGGGAGCCTGGAACAGAGTCAATGTACGAAGCAACAAACGCAACTTCTTGTTCAGCAACCAACGTAAGCGATGAGTCAAATACCTGGATCTTGTTTTCAAGCAAAACCACAATGTTTTCAGTGATGGTAACGGCCTTGGGCTGGCCTTCCAAGCTGAAGGATTTGACCAATTGGCCGTCCTTCCAGATCTTGAGTTTATCATCCCATCCAGTGGTCACGACATTGTCGCCAAGATACTTTATGGCAGTGATATAGTTGGAGTGGGTTTCTGTGTGGGAAAACAACGCAATTTCAGGGCTCACGGTTTCTCCACTAATGCTGCGTTGGAACAAAGATCCGTCAGACCCGCCAGAAACCAACGTTTCTCCCACAACAGTAACCTTGGTCAAGGGTCTTTGGTGGCCATGGATCACGCGTGTTGGGGAGTTCCCATCGTGGGCAAAAAGGTTGATTTCACCGTTCAAAGAGAGCGATAACACGTGGTCTTTGGTCACTACCACGCCCACTTGCTGGTGCTCGACAGAAGTGGTAGCGGAGACCGCATAACTTTGGGTGGTGGTGAGGCCATCAATGGCCCATCTTTTCAAGGAGTTATCGGCGGACGCAGTGACAAAGGAGGCGGAGTCAGCGAACCAAGAAACCGCCGAAATCCCCCCGGCATGTGCCTGTTCTACTTTATCTATAAAATCTCCGGTTTTGCCGTCATACACCACAATGGTGCGGTCAGAGCCCACGGAAACAAGCCACTTTCCATCGGGGGAGAATTTGACCGCCCGGGCCGCGTTAGTATGGTGGGTCCGCGAGCTCTTGTCGAACTTGAATGGCGGGCCGGTGAAAAACACCATGGCCTTGTCGTCGCCCACAGTGGCCGCACGGTACGGTCTCTGGGGCTTAATGTCGACGGCGTTGATGGTTTCCGAGTGGCCCTGGATCTCTCCGATCGAGTTTCCCGAGTCCCAGGTGAAACAATGGCCGAATTTCTCCTTGCCGCTGCCCACGGCAATGATCCGCGCGTTATCTGCGTCCCATGCGATCGACCGGATAGGTCCGCCCAACACGTCGAACTCGGACTTGACAAGCGGCTGTTCGAACGTGTTTTCTTTGCCGAAAACAGAGGTATCCCATACAATTATGTGGCCCGACTCGTCGCCGGATGCCACGTAGTTCCCGGAGGGGCTGAACGCCGCGGCTGTTGCCGTCACCGTGTGTTTTGTGAACTGAATAGGGCCTAGTTTGGAGGCGTCGTCCAATGACCGCACAATGACCGACTTTCCGGCGGCGTAGACGATTCTGTTGTTGACTGAATCGTAGGAAATGAACGTGGACGCACCTCTGGTGGTTGCCGGCTGTGGGGGGAACAAATTGGTGGGGGTGATCATGTTTTTTTTTTGAATTTGTGCGAAGTTGTGGTAGTTTATGGGCGGTACTTGTGATCTGACAGACGTTTACAAGAAAATGGCAAGATGTGGTGTGTTTATTTGTTTAAAGGAGTGATTGCGATAATCTTGCAAATCGTTTGGTTATTGAGCCTGAGCCGGCGCCACAGTGCAGGCAGGCAGGTGAGAGCGAGAACCGGGGGTAGGGTAGTGTGTGGTTGGTAATAATATATTTAGTCGTACTTTAGGAAAAACAGTTTTTATAATGTTAAAATATTGATGGCGAATCTTTGCGAAGTGGTGAGGTGGCTTGATGTGGTGTTTTCAGAAAATTGTCGGATAATGTGTATACTTATGATATGGAGCAGGAATGAAAGGCCTCAGTGCTGGCACACCAATGTTGTATAGAGGGCTGTATGCAAGAACTCATTCATTTTGTTGACTTTTGTTGGGGCGTTTCTCTGGTCTATTTGGAAAGACAAACAGGGCGTCGTATTTATGTCTTTCTCCAATATAAAGGTGTATATACGACGCGGTGGAATCTAGTGAGCTTGTTTCCCGGTGAGTTTCAAACAAGGATATAGCACGACTTGGTACGCCCGAAATGGGGCATTTTACGAAGAAAATGGTGTTTTTTTTAAAGATTACCGACCTCTCATGGCGATTTTGATAAAAGGTATAGGGTTGGTGGAAATAACCCGGAGGAAATCACCATAAACGAAGGGCGGCAATTTAGCTGTGCTTCTCTTATTGTTAAGGGTAATACCCAATGGCCCATGAGCCTTAGATAGGGTATTTCATTCAAATCATCCAATCTCCAAATTGGCTTTGCTTTAACCCAACCTTTGGGCTCTGGATATATTGCTGTTACAACAACTACTTTCTGGGGCCGATATACTAAAGAAGTACCCTAGTTTATAGGTCGAGGAGTGCGAGCCCCGTGCCATTTTATCTACTTTAACTATTCCATAGTTACACCCAGTGTTGATTGAAACTGGTAAGTGGCAATTTACTTCAAATCATGGGCTTTATTCTGGTATGTTTATTATTTGCCCATTCAGGCCCAGGAAATGTCTTTCTTGATGTTTGAAAATCGAAAGATTTATCCGTAAAAACCTAGGTTAAGATTGATGCCTTCGGCCCTCAGAAGAAGATCGACGTGCTCAATTGAGTCATTGCTATGCCTGGCCCAGCCCCAGCCCCGGCTTCGGTGCCACTTGGAGACACTAGGCGTCGGTTCTCCTGCATTGCAAAGATAAGTCGGCGAAGATGAGTAGTCAGAGTGGCCAATTAGTTGGGAAAAAGAACTCTAGCACTTGAAAAGAGAAAAAGGCCCGGGCCATGCCCATCGCCAAGTCTGTGGAAATTTTGTCATTAAAAAATGGGAAAGGGGGTGGCTGTGGTGTTGCCCTGCCGGCCCAGTCAGTGAGATAGTCAGTCACGCTATCGCCCGGGAAAATCGTGGGATTTCTAGAGAATATGCAAGCACCAATGTCCTAAGCGTAGCCGAGGCATCCCCAACGGACTTTTTTCATACTCTGTCCTTCGTTTCCTGGCCATCCGTCCTGGTGTGTAAAGCTCAACAAGGTCGGGACTAAATTGACTCTCACGGGTATAGAACCATCGCCATCCTTCTGAACTCCTCAAGGTGCCCGGAACTACACTTACAGGGGGCTCTGTAAAGAGGGCTGGGCTCGAACTTCGAAGGAAATGCATCTTGCAAATACGATAACCCATGAACTATCTTGATCATCTTCAATGACTGCAACTAGATGCCGATTTGGGCAAAGATATCCTATACATTTATTAGTGATTATCGAGAAAGTAACACTGGTCGCACCATTTCTATAAAGCACTCATCTGATATGTTCTATTAAAAGGGGGAATACGTGTCGTTCTTTGTGTTTTTATCTGGATTTAACCTTCAAAGCTGTGGCTCCCTACATCGCAGCCCCATTGAGTCATCAAGAATGCATTTTTATGGGCAAAATTTTCATTTTTTTTTTCTTTTTTTATCTGATCGAGGGACGGCATTGCTGGCGTAAACCAGCCCTACCTAAAGCCATATAAATCTATAGAAAATGCCCTACCAGCTCCCTAATATATTCCTAGTGTCTACCCGCGGATCACCTCACGCCAACCCTCAGCAAAAGCAACCCTTCTTGGCAAATACCTGTTAGAAACTCAACTTGTTCTGTTATTTACCCATTGGATTCGTCACGCCCGACGCCCTCTTCGTTTTTTTCGAAGGGGAAGGAAAGTGTCGCCCTTGGGTGACTGGCGCCGCCACAATTCTTTTTGACGGTTCTCACAAACGAACATTTCTTGGATTTTCAAATGACTTGGCGCCAACATCTCTTTGGAATCCATTGGCTCGGTTACCTCTTCATTCTTGTGGGATTTACCATCACTCACTCCAATCGCATAGTTACATGGTTTGGTCGTATCTGCTAGAGCCAGCGCCTGTAGGTGTGCCTTTACGCGTCAAACGTTGAAATTTTTTGAATGATTTACACAGAAGCAACCTTAGCTTTAAACATGTGTCATCCTGTAAGAATTTATCGAAGAAATGCAAAAAGGTCTTAGGATTTTGCGCACATGGTTAAGGATTTTGCGGACATTGCCTTTGTTGAAGTAATTGAAGTCCAAATAATAGTTGCACCCACGGAGTCCATGTATCCAAAATTCTCCTTAAAGCAGTTTATTATACCAAAACGTTGCCATTTTGCATCCATTTCATGGTCGGTGTTTATCTACTAAGCTCTTGAAATCGACAAAATATCCATACTAATAGCAGCATGCGAAAGCGAAAGACGGGCTTGAAGCTTTTCTCCGCCAAATCATGGTAAACTAAGTTCACGCTTGATGAGAAAATACGAAAATAGTCTACCTAGTGTTATCGAGTTGTGCTTTTTTTTGTATGCCACATGGATGAGTTTGGAACTATCGCCACAGAAAAGTCCGAAGTTGGTGTCGTCACGTGACTGTATTGTACTAACCCACAAGCTCCCAAGGCCAATGAAGTGGTTTTGGTTTGCGTAAAATTCAAAATGAGTCAGCAAAAAAAATCACATTCACAAAAGGTTTTAAACTAGATTGAACGGACTATTCAGTGAGCAAAGTGTGTTCCAAGCGGGGCCCAATTTGACCAATTCGCACTTGCGCCTTTTATTGATGGCATTTATACAACCGAACAATACTTTTTGAACTCAACATTTGATAAATTTCTTTGGCTACCAGTCCTTAATGTGGAACTCTCACACCCAGAAAGAGTATATAGAGTGTATAAACTCCTCCAGGAACAAAAAAAATACCTCCCCTTCCCACCGAAAGACGTTATAGATGTTCCAGCAAGCGGCGATATTTGCATCCGCCAGTGTGTGCCAAAACATTTACCATACATTAAATTTTCTATTCACCACCTACACCAGTTTTTTTTTTTTTTTTTCTTCAAATAAGAAAGACGCTCTGCTGAGAATAAATCTTTGCAGCTGCTCTTGGTAGTCCACCCGGCGTTGGTAGTGTTAATCGAGAAGAACCCCTTGTTTCTCATGAACATTTTGAAACCTAGAAAAACATCGCTTAAAGTTTTCTGGATATATTTCTTTGCTGAATCACATAAGTAGCTCCCCACACTTTCTCTAAAACTTGCAGAATTCATCTGCCAGACTTCTGTGTCCGTATCCCAAAGCCTTTACCCTTCTTTATGCACCAGAAACGTCCAGAGAACACGTCTAACGGGGGGCTATTACGAAAACCCGGTGGGCAGCCCGACGAGAAAAAATAACACTGAAATAAAGTGTAATGTGTCACTAAAATTGATGATTTCCCCGTTTATTACCCCAAAAAGTGTATTGACAAAATATCCATACTAAGGGAGTGTCAGTGCATGTTGCCACTACGGAATCAAAGACCACCACAGAAGTTAAACTCTTGTAAATTTCAGGTATCTTTCCTGTACGTCTCTGGTTTGGGGTCTTTTCCGAAAAGTGACAAAGGAGGGCGAATTTTCAATATTCGCGATTTCCTGGTCAATCTAAGTTGCCATAAAACTTGTCTTGATATCTTCAATTTCGGGTTTAAACACCGATTTGATCAAAGCTGCCGTTTCCGAGAAATTTCCCTAAACCAAATCAACAAATCCAAATTGCTTTATTAGTCACTGGCCAAAGTAATGAGGCACGGATTTCGTGGTCCTGGGGAGTGGCGTACCTTGCACACCACTAAATATTAATACTAATAGCTCATCGGTTTTCTTTTCGCCGTTTATAAGGACGGGAGTACCCCCAAGGTAGTGTGAGTATACTGTTAGAGCAATAAAAAAATACTCTGGGTGGCTCTTCCGCCTACAAACAAAGAAGGTATGGTGCGTTTGTTTGGTCCATTATACATCCACAGTAACCCTTCAAAACCAAAAATGTCTTTCTACTATTATTACACGCATCTCTAACTCTCTGTTTTTCCTTTATTTTTCACGCTATTTCGGACATCCCCTGCGTGTTTTGCTTATACTTACGTGATCTCCTTGAAGGCACTGCCCAAATAGTGAGCCCCACATAATTCCACATCGTTGTCTGCTTCTCGCGGTCTCTCTCCCCACAAGAAACCCTCTTGGGTATGGGCGCCCTTTGGCCCGTTTCCCCGTGGCTCAAAAAGATCCCTTGCCCATCTAGTGATCTACCTAAACCTCTGGGTGAAGATTCTCTCTGCACCCACCTCCTCGTACTCGGCCTTGCTCACCCACATCTGATGGAAGGCACCCAACGACGCAAGCACACTGCCTCCAATCCATGTCTGGTTGGTTCTTTCATTGGCGTTTCCAAGCGCATGGAGCCGCACTTTCAACCCTGGGTTGGCGCTCAGCAACTCCGTGTTAAGACGCTCGGTCAATTGCGGAATGAGGGACGTGCCTCCCGTGACAATCACGTTGTGTGCAATGGAAGTACGCAAGTCGATATCCACCGAAGAAAGCGAATGCGTGATCATTTGTGATAACCCGCGGATCACGTTCGCAGATGCACCGCCAGAGCTGGCGGACGAAGAGCCGCCGGCAGAATTGCTGGTAGAAGAACCGGCACCGCTGGTAGAAGCTCCGTTTTCAGGCGCCGGGGTCGGTGTGGCCTGGCCTGTGTCGGTCTTCCGGGCGCGTTTCAACGGGCGGTAGTCGTCGTACGGACTGCTGATGGACATTTCGCCGTTGTTGGCAGGGTACTTGTCGGCGTAGCTTTTGTCGTGGAAAGGATGGAGCCCAGGCTCAAACAACGCGTCAGTGATGGAGAATCTTTCCTGCGACACCTCCAAGCTTTGGCCCGACGGCAATTCCATCGAGCGTTCGTGTTCTTCTTGCTGGTAGGTATCCTTGGGGGAGGCCTTGGGCAGGATTTTTTTGTCTGGGGCCTCGAGCAAAAGCTCCTTGAACTCAGTGAATATCTTCTGCTGTTGATAATCATCAAACGACTGGGTGATTTCCCCGGGCAATGTCCTGGGGGTGAAGTCTGCCGCCGCAGGATACGTTACGGGTGTTTTTTCCTTCACCTTATACTTTGGCGAGAGGTCTAGGCCGGAAAACTTGGCCGAGAGCAAATCTCTGATGTGGTCGTTCAAAAAGCGGCCGGCGTAGTTGGTACGCATGGAGTTCTTGAGTAAACACATGCCGTCTACAACGGGTACTACACTGGCCGAATCATGGCCAATATCCACCACCAAACAGCTCAGTCTTCCTTGTTGGAACGAGATACACGTGGGGGTTTTGGCCAAGTAGAGAGCAGGGAACTCAAACTCCTCGTAGAACGTCTCCACCAACCTCTGGCGGTACTTTTGAGGTGCCCAAACCGGCTCTGTCACCAAAAGTGGTTGTTCCTTGTAATCGAGGGCCAATATCCCATCAAAGTAGTGTCTGTATTGGGCCATGGCGGCATCCCAATCTTCCACCATGCCGTCTTGCATTAGAGGCAACACCTCCCGTTTTGTCTTGGGGTAATCGAGAGCGGAATCGAACCTTTTGGTGCCGTCCTCGTCTTGGGCATACCACGACGGCACTATGACCTTGGGAAAATCGTCTCCCGCGTAGCCAATTCGCGTGGAGTACGAGCCGGGGTCCAACACAATGGCGTTGATTTCGTCTCCGCCATAAACGGCCGCAGAAGCATTCGTGGACGACATGTTTGGCCAGGACCGACATTGTCTTGGCTGGCTATCTGTTGATGGGTGGATGTGGCGTCACGTGCAAGTCACGTGTGTGCTTGGTCCGGGGCACTGGGCACTGGGCACTGGGCGGGCCCACGATACTGTGGGAAGAGGTAATAAAGAAAGCAACCTAATTTGGTAGTGCAGGTGATGGGATAAAGCTATTTTAAAGATTTTTCCCAATTGCTTTTAAAGAGTGTCAACACAACCTCGTTATAAGAATTATGACCCACTCTCAAACTCGTCAGAGTATGCGCGCGAGTGCCAATGGTGACCACTGGTCGCTCCTGGTCGACTTTTGGTTTTTCGTCGTAGGTTGGTGAAACCAAAAGCAGGGAAATCCCAAATTATCTGCCTAGCGTCAATAACAACTGAAAACCAACGGCAAACCGTCCAGATGGTTATGTGTAATGCTAAGACTTTTTTTTTGTTGAACAGCTTTCCACTGTGCAAGTGCGAAAACAATTATACAGATTTCGGTATTTGGGATGACTATGATGAAGAAATATCAGCTTCTTCACAACTTTTTGTGAACATCTACCTCCCAAACGGAGGAAGACCCAAGATGGTAGATTCTTTTTACGCCACCAAAAAATAGATACCGCCATACATTTCATACCTAAATAAGTGTTTAAAGTCAAGCTGAGACTTGTAATTTTCACTTTCGGGACGCTAAGAAAAGACCGAACTAAGGATGCACCATAGTACCCATGTTTGCGAACTATGTAAGGTGTAGCAAGTGAATAAACACTGGTGACCTACCGAATACAACTCGTATGTGTGGTGGTGGAAATTCCTCCAGCATAAAAGTAGTAAGTAGCCATAAAAAGTATTGTGAAATACCTCCAAAATACCATCGCTACTGTCGCTATCACTACAAGTAAATACTAATACCCTCGAAATTCGGACAAGTGTTATAAAAGTAGCGAAAGTAGCGACGGTTAACAACACTGATGGTGGCATCAAAATGACCTGGGTCCATCTACACAGTAAAAGCACTATAGCTGTATGAGCTATTTACATGCGATTTTATGAATTATCGAGCTTTTCTCGAACCCATCTTTTCGGTATACATTCAAGAAGTGTGGGGAAAGAAATTCTTGATAGCTATGTACTCTGGCGTAAGTAGTCTATTTAGGAATATTTCATTAGAAAAAAAAGGCGCTTAAAACCTTCAAAATCCGGCTTTACAAAAAATGATCGTTTCATCATTTACGCTCGCTTTTTGAATTGTACATTATAATTGTAAAAAGCCGCAAATTCAAAGTTTTTCTGATACAGGTAAGAGACAAGCTTCTAGTTATGTTTCTAATAAACACCAAGCTTTTTCCGAAAAGTTAGGGGAACTATTGTGGTGGTATTTTAAAATGAGGATTATCTATTCTCAGTGGTGTGTAAAGAAGGTTTTCTATCAAATACATGCGAATCCAATCCATTTATACAGCATTTGAATTAAAGTGATATGCCGCTAAGATGCTTTTACTGGTATACACAGTCCGTAGTACCTGGAAATATTCCAAGTCCTCATTGGCGTTCGCCCAAACAATGAAACCAAGATTTTCTCTCCTTCGAAACCGCTCATGTTTTAGATAAGTAGTTGGAGAATGTGGAGATGAAATTTCCTAAATCGTCTTGGATGGGGCGGCTCTCAATCTTCTTATAACAATCATCTCCTTCTTCGTCTGTAATTAGGAATGATTTTCTCTGGGGCAAGCTGATACCAATTGGATTGAGATCCACTCGGTCTTTTCGTTGAAGCCTTATTGTTAGTCACTTTGGATTGAAGGTGCTTTTTTGAAAATGTTCCGAGAATTCATCAGAATATTCCGAGGAGCAGGACGAAAGGGGCATTTTTAAGGTCTCGGATAAATTCCGTCCGAATTCGTAAACAGCCATAGGAATTTGTATTCACAGAGGCCAAAAGGGATCCTAGTATTCTTATAACGAGGTCGAGCTGCAATAGTATCCACTGGGATTTAGAATGAAACACCCGAGATTTGATCTATCGTCACAGAACGCCCATTCTCTGACCGCCCTTTTCTCTTCACATCCAAGAAAAAGCCAACCAATTTGTAGTTGCTTACATCTGCTTCTCGTCTTCACTATAGTCAACACAGTGGGTGGTTCTTTTATTCTTTATACTTACAACACCTTGGTTTCGGCATCAATCAAATCGATCAAAAACTCTGCCTCCAATCTCTTTCTGCCCTCTCTGACCCAGTCGTCGGCCAACTTCCGCGTCCATCCCTTCAAATTGGCCACCTCCTCCACAGCAGAGTCCAACTCGCCGCGCACCAAGCTCTGCTCGACTCTGCCAATTACAGACTCGATATCCTTACCCTCGGGCTTGGCTCCCTTCACCGGCACCAACAACTTCGAGAAGAAAATCGAAGCCAAGTGGCCCAACAAACCTGCGTTGGGAGGCAACAACGATGCCGAACGCAATTCCGGCGTGAGTTGTTCCCATGCAGTCAACAATTGTGGCACGGTCAAAATCGACTGTGTGCTCTCGTTCTTGAGCAAAGGCTTCAACTCGTCGAGCGCCAATGCAATCACCTCGTCGTTGGAGTTGCTGGTGGCCGATTGCAAACTTTCCACAAATGGTTGGAGGCTCTGGGCAGGAGCGTTCTCGGCGGTCTGAGTCAACAACGACTTCAACTTGGCCGAAGCACGCTGGATGAAAGTTTTCGACTTAATGGACGACACTTGTTGCTCCAAGCCAATGGCAAACTTCTCCACCTCCTCCAAACGCGCGGAAAGAGCGTCCAAGTTCTTCAATCTGCCGTCTCTCTCCTCGTCGATCTTTCTCTTGACCATGGCCTCAAAACGCTTGGTTTGCTCGATTCTCACCATGGTGGTGGCGTTGACGGCGGCCTGGCTGAGCGCCTTTCTGGTGGCCTCCACCTCGTGCGAGAGTCTGTCCTTGTACTTCTTCTCCAACATCACCTTTTCGTGGTTGTACTGGTCCAACATGCTGCGGGTCAAGTCCAACTCCTTTTGTGTGTGGGCGGTAAGCAACTGGGTCTTTGTGTCCTTCAATCTTGCCTCCAACTCGGCCTCAAACGAGTTGTTTAACGCGGCCAATTTCGAAGATAAAGCACTGATGTTTTCACTGATGTGCTTGACCATGGCGTCCTTTTTTGGCCCAATGTTGCTGCCGTCAACCAAGTCGAGCAAGTCGTTGAAAGACTGGATGGTGGCTTTTACGGAGTCGTCTGCGAGGCCAGAAACACCATCCTTCAATGCTACAAAGGGGATCTTCTCGATCTTACCCTGGACGGTCTCAATGCCTACGCTTTTCTGTAATTGCTCCGAAGGAAGCGAGTCCTGGACGTGGGTCAACTTCTTCTTGGTCTCCTCAATCAAATGGCCACCCTGGACCTCGATTTGATGGGTCAATTCTTCGATTTGGCCCTTCGAAGGAAGTGCTACTTTAGACGACAATTTGGCCCAGGTTTTCTTGAGGTCCTCCACGGAGCCATTCTCAATCACATCCACCAACTCCTCGTAGTAAGGCAACTGCTTGTCGATGACGAAATCCATCACCTTCTCGTTTTTTGTTGCCACATACAACGTGCTTCCATACACCACTGAAGCCAAAAGGGCAGTCTTCCACAAGAGGCCAAAAAGCGAAAACGCCTTCTTTTTAGGAACCTCGTGCTCGTTGTTTTCGGTGACCCGAGCCTTGACGCTGCTAGGGACACCGGCAGAACCGGTTGTTTTCGATCCTGGAACCCCATTAACATCACTCTTGACTGCTTGGGAGGTGACGGGTTTTCCTGGGGACGTAACAGGCACGTTCAACACGCGCGCAGACAACGCAAAGTTGCGTTGGACACTCAAACGCGTGGCCGAGGCCACGGTTCGTTTAGTGGCACACCCGATCATGTGTGTAGACATTTATCGAGAATCCGGTTTCAGATGGTGAAGATTTTTGGTTTGGTTTTGTATGGGGCCGACAAAGTGACCAACCATGGTTGGTTGCGCGGGTGTGTGGTGTACGGGTGTGTTTGTTATTGGGGTGAATTTTTGGTAGTGGGGTGAATTTTCGCCCCAGCTTTGGAAGTAGTAGAGATTTTGGCTGTATAAATGGGGTTTCCTTACAGTGCGGGGGGGTTTTAATGGTATTTTCCGAGGAGGGTTACAACTAGGGACGGTTTTCTGCCCTCCTGGAGATATCTCCGGATGGGCGTGTGTGCAGGACGCCTCTTTATAACGATAGCCGGTGCGGAAAAGTCACCACGGGGTTCAGTCGATTCCTTAACCATCCTTGGGCCGCCCATAAGATCCATGATCTTCTTTGAAGAGTTTTTTTTTTTTCTTTTTTTTTATTTTTTTTTGGCCCGACGCAAATAATCTGGGTCACGTTTTCCTCGACTGGGCAGGCCAATCTCCCCCATTAGCCCCATGTCCGATCCGGCACCTCCCTCCAGGCTACGGTGATAGGGCCAGCTTTAAGTGAGGTTTACGGAATGGCCTGAAAAATCGCCAGCCAAGCCTTTGAAACCCCGTAAACGGGGCTTATTTACGTATTTGGCACTGGCTGAAAAGACTGATATTGTTATTTATTAAGATAATGTCTTTGCGAAAGGGATTTCCCCACCCTCTTGGTTGCAAAATGCCCGCGATACTCGAAAAGGATCAGCCTTTCGACCAAAATAGACACTTATAACGATCCACGTATATTCCACGTTTACATCCGGATAAAACGCATACATTGTATTTAAAGCGTGTCAGTGGGATCTAGATTTGAAAAAATTACTTTTTTGATACAAACTGGCCTTCCATGGATATCGTTTTGCCCTTTTCCTTTGGTCCTGCGGTACTTCTCGACGCCATATTCCATTAGCTACTGATGATCAGAACAGCCCCACGAGAGGCAAATGCCAAAGGAGTCGTCTGCTTATAAAATCCTTTGAAAGCCCCCAAAAACTCAAAGACTGGCTAAATCTGAGCCTAATGGAAGAATAATCTGACTGGTTTGGCCTCACTATGTTTCTTTCCAATTGCCCTATACTCACTCGCATTTGAAGAAATGAACAAAATGACGAACACGACGAAAATATTGCCGGTTCACTGAGAGGGGCCCAGAAGCTCGCTTTATTTCTTAGATGCAGCTGAAAAAGTACTTGAAACCCGCCCTTTAGTCATTATTTGGTGCCTCTAATACACTACGCCTGTGGTGTAGATAATTCCGCTACCGGTGGTCAACCAATGGCGGAGAAATCATGGTATCAAGAAGAAAACAAAAAAAATATGAAGTTTCTGAGAATACAATAAACACTTTGCTGTCGTAGAATCGACTTCTAGCGACGTTTTTAGAATCGGACAATATTGGAACCCCGGTCACGTGTTCCGGGAGAAAACTACCTTGTGCGATACAGCCTTCATCTTCAATGGTGTTTTTTCTCGTCATTTCCCTAATCACGACATTAATTTGTTGTTTTGGCCCGGAAAAGGTGAGCTGGCGGCTCCATTTTTAATTCCAAAACATCAAATTGCCGTCACGTGCAAATAAAAGTGCCATATTTAGCTGAAAGCTTCGTGTATATACTTGGGCATAGAGTTCCGGCAAGCCATTTTCATTACGATTAAACTCTTCTTAATTTTAGTATTAAACGGGTATCAAAAGTGGGTATCAAAAGTGGGTATCAAAAGTGGGTATCAAAAGTGGGTATCAAAAATAACATATCAAACGGGGTGTAACAATAACAGACCGCTCACATGAAAATCACCAAAAGCGGAAAAGTGACAAACGCCAGAAGGGCCGATCTCTTTAAGGCACCGGCCCCCACAACGGAAACATTTGGCACCTCTTCCATGTTGGTTGTTGAGCTCATTGGCGTCATGGCTGCATTCTCGATCCCCACCGAACCAGGGTCCGAGGTAAGAGAATGTGAAGACAAAACCGGGGCATTTTCGTGCTCTGGGCTCCCATAATTGACTAAACTAGAAGAATCGGATGATGGAAACAGTTTTGGCTCATCAGGCCCACTTACAAAGACAGAGTGTGTGGTTTTTGTCTGGTCTCCCGTTGATTCTCCAGCTTGCGACTCCTTTCTTGAATACTCTGCGATCTTCGAGTGGAAAGATTCTTTGTTTGGGTGTGTAGAGTTGAAGACCACCAGAAGGCGAGGGCTTCATTCCCGTATTCTGCAACCGTGGTGACAATTTCTTCTGACCAAGAGCTCCCCTCCAAGATTGGTCCTGAGAATTCTGATAATTGCAAAGGAGAACTCAGAGAAAAACTCTCCGTTTTGGATCTCAATAAGTAAAAGGTGCATGGCAGGCCGGATGACATATTCCATCCAAAAGTCTGGGCTGGAGGGGTGGTATTGGATCCGGGAGAAGTTGGCCACGGAAGAATAGATGTCGAGTTAGCGGGAGCAAAGTGGTCAAAAACATGGCTCACATAAGAGGACGAATATTCAGACACGCCACTCTGATAAAAGCCAGACGAGACTAAACTCGACGAAGGGCTTGTTATTTCACTTGATGAAGAATCAGACTGGGATGCACTCAGGGATATGATGGTGTGGGTTTCTATCGAAAACACAGAACTTGCTGTTTCCAGAATGTGGGATGCAGAATCTGGCAGTTCCGCAAAACAGAAACACGGAGCTTGGGGTTTCGACCAGCAGGATTTTATAACTTGAATTTTCTGCAAACTGAGGTACTGAACTTGTGATTTCCACAACCTGAGGTACTGAACTGTGATTTCCACAATCTCAGAGACAGAAGTTGAAATTCCAGCCAGCAGAGATATTAAGCTCGATGTTTCCATGATATAAGGCACAGAAATCGATGTTTCTACAATCTGGGAAACAGAACTTGAACCTTCCACAAGTTGAGACATCGATTTTGGGGGTTTGGCCAGCAGATATACAGAAATGGATGTTTCCACGGTCCGAGACATGAAACTGGATGTTTCCTCAAGCAGTATTTTATAACTTGATGTTTCCACAATTTCAGACACGGAACTTGATTTTTCAACAATCCCAAACAAGGAACTTGATGTTTTCGCAATTTGAGGGACCTCACTTGGTGTTTCCACCACGTGAGACACGGAACTTGAGACTTCCTCAATCTGAGAGAACGAACTTGGTGTTTCCACCACGTGAGACACAGAACTTGGAAATTCGGCCTGCAAAGACACAGAAGTTGCTGTTTCCACCATCTGAGAGACAGAACTTGGGCTCTCAACAATCAGATATACTGAGCTTATTGTTCTGACATTCTGAGAAAGGGAACTTGGCATTGGCACAAGCTGGATTTTCTTAGCTGATTTCTCCACAATCTGGGCTGCCGAACTTGAGGTTTTCACACGTTGAGGTGCCGAGCTTGATTTTTTCACACGTTGAGGTGCCGAACTTGATTTTTTCACAATCTGGGCTGCCGAACTTGTGATCTCCACAATTTGAGGTGCCGAACTTGATTTTTTCACACGTTGAGGTGCCGAACTTGATTTTTTCACACGTTGGAGGTGCCGAACTTGTGGTTTCCACAATTGGAGGTGCCGAACTTGTGGTTTCCACAATTGGAGGTGCCGAACTTGTGGTTTCCACAATTTGAGGTGCCGAACTTGTGGTTTCCACAATTGGAGGTGCCGAACTTGTGGTTTCCACAATTGGAGGTGCCGAACTTGTGGTTTCCACAATCTGGGAAACAGAACTGGAAACTTCAGCCAGCAAAGATATGAACCTTGATGTTTCCATAATCTGGGAAACAGAACTTGGAGCTTCGGCATGCGGATATCTATAACTTGATGTTTCCACAACCGAAGGTGCCGAACTTGTGACTTCCACTATCTGAGGCACATATCTTGCAGCACGGCGTGGTTTCGGTCTTGGAACATACACAATCACAGTATTCGTAGGAGTTGCTGTTTTAGTCGTGGTCAGTCTAAAGGATCTCCGCCATAAAGAAGTGATGGTCGTATAGCACAAGCTTTCATCGAAGTGGGCCTTGAAGACATGCGAGCCAAAGTCAGGGATGATGTTCCCTTGCGGGTCGGTCACTTTCAAGTTGAGACCACTGTTTCCTCTCCAGTTGAAGGTGACAATTTTCAATGGGTAGTAGACACCTTTTTGGAGATGAAAAGATGCTATATTCACGTTTTTATCGGTGCTTCCGCCTCCCCCGCGAGGCCCCAAAGTGTTTATATAGAAGCGGCCGCTCACACTTCCAGATGCGTCGTTACAGCAAGAAGTGCCCCTGCCAAACTGCAACGAGGCACCGTTGTCTGCAGCCAACCTGAAGGTATATACTCCCGAAACAGGCGCCTTGTAATATGCACTCAACTCAGCAGAAAAGTTGGAGATGGTGGTGTTGTATCCATAAATCTGGCCGTGGACGATATTATAATCAGTGATGTTGGAGTGCTGAAAATTGATTTCGGTGACTCTATGGATTGTTGTTTCAAGTTTTTTTTGGTAGCCCGATGTGAAAAATACCGGCCCCCACCCGGCAGTACCCCAGTACTTGTATTTATAAAATCTAACCGTGAAGCCTGTGTAGTCCACGCGAGAAGGTGAACAACCAGTGGTGGCACACGCCACCGCCAAAAAGATAAGCATGTATGGTAAGCCGCCAAACATGTGTGTCGTTTATTTTGAGGAAATAAACCCATGTTGGGAAAATTGGGTCTGTTCATATATAAGTGTGTGGTTTATTTTTCCGGCCCAATTGCCAGTGTGATTACAAGAGATTGAATCAAACCATGGCCCGGGCTCTGTGTGCACTCCCCGGACGCACAATAGCACAACGTGCCTCGTTCATGCTGCCCAAACCGTCGAGTACAGTTCGCAGCAACGGGCAAACATGCCTATTAAAGAACCCTGAAATGGCCAACTTTGGAGATATATGTAGCCCAGAAATTTTCCATTGGTCAGTCACATCCACCGATTATGAACTAAGTGTACGTAGTAAGAAAGGCCTATGACCCATGGCCATCCCCAGTGGGGCCACACAAAAATGATCTCCAACAAACCAGTATCTGTTTCAGGTGCAGGCCGATTTCATGTTTTGGCACCAGGAAATTGAAGTTTCCATAAACCACAACCCACATCTCGGGCCACCAGCAGCCGTGAAAGAATCTCTCAAAGATGATTGGCAGTTCATCCAAACAGATGCACGAATGCACCGTTTAGGCGATGGTTTTGCGTCGGTGTGCTCTCAACAAGACATGTATGTATGCCGTACTATTGACCTAGTGGCCACGATACCTGGGTCTGCAAATACTGGAACATGGAATTGACCCGGCAGCAGAATCCCATTATTCACAGGCACTTGGGCCAGTAATCTCGTGCGATCTACCGCCCTGGCCGCATGCGTGACACGCAGGAATCCCCACGTATTTCCAGCGCATTGTTCTGCGTTCATGCGACGGTATTCTGTAGACACGCGGACATTATGGGGATGTTTATCGCCCGTTTCAGGTATGCGTGATATTGCCGTGACTCAAAAAGGTATATTCTTGAGTATAACCTGTTTCCATCGCGTCCACATATGGTTGTGAGCTACAGAAAGTGTGGTGCTTTATTTTCCCCCAAAGCCAGGATAGTTCTAGGGAGACTTTGTTGACAATTCTTCTGTTTTCCTAATTAATCTTCGCAGTTTCAGTCAGCCTGGAATTTCTAACAGAAAAAAAAATGAATACCAACTCTTCCTACAGAAGAAAGATTGCTTGGCTCATCCAACTTTCAAGACGCATGGAAATGCTTGTGGCATGCACTTGGCTTCGCACTGGCGCACAGTCACTTCCACATAGATGTAGTTTGTCGTATCTAGAAAACCTGGCGTGGGTCTAGTGTTGCATGTCTGCTGGCCCTAAATTGAAAACATGGTGGGCTTTTAATACTGGTGCTTGAGTTTTTTGTCAGAATGCAACTAAAAGCACTCCCTCGTTTACGTTGCGCTTTTCGGTCAGATTTCATGTCCACCCCACAAAAGTTTCGAGATCGGACTGGGAGGGTTATGAGATACACGCAGAAAATATCGCAGAATCAAAAACATTGCTTGAGAATGTCGCCATTGTCACTGCTCCGCCTCGGTGATAACGATGTGCCATTGTAGTTCTCGGACCGGTGAGAAACGCGTCGGGTTAAGGATACGCCTTCGAGATTAAGCGTCCGGAATCTGTCCGGCACGTGACTGGCCGCGCCCATTCCGTCAGTGAGCCCAAGTGAGTTGGAGGTTTTTCGGGCATTAAAGCTAGCCAATACAGGATTGAAGCAAGGCGTGTTCTTGAGACCATGAATTATCCTGGCGAAAAAGAAAAAAAAAGTAACATTATTTCCGAAAACAATTCTCATGCAAAAGTCCAATCCCCGGGTAAATTGAAATCTCTTGTGTCAATACTCCTCCTCCCAAGATGGTCCCTAGAATAAATTAATTTTCCACCTCGAAAACTCAATCTCGTCGCAGAACAATGAATTTTGGCGAAAAACACGGTTTCTCTCCTACTGAATTTTCAGTTCATCCATGGCGTAGAATAAACTCTCCTCTCTGGAAATACATCCAACCAAGAAGAAAAGAATAAATGCCCTCGGCTCAGAAGTAAATTTCCTTTACTTTTTTTGATTAAATCGGTGATATTAACCAGTGCTTCTGTGGGCAGATAATCACGGCTTGGCCTTCAACCATCTACGCTTCTTTGCAGCCCTACTCATTTTTTGGCAATAAATCATTTCGCCAAAGAAACAACTGTATTTGAAGGGCGAGCAATTTACTATTGAAGGATATATTTTGTTTTTATCATGGATGAATACATGTTCTTCGCACCGAAAATTCATTTCTGCGACGAGATTCTATTTCCGGGGCCGACAATTAATTTATTCTAGCGATCCATCTTCGGAGGGTTATTATTGACAAGAGATTTCAGTTAACGGATATTGATTTTTTTATACAGGGCGAATTCACTTTGGTGCTACGAGAAAAAAAATTCTGAAGACACTGCGTTTTTCCACCGGGACAAACCATGTCCTGAAAAACACCAAATATTTCTATAAATCCTGTACCAGCCACTAGCATTCAGCTTTGAGGGAGTACACCTCAGATTTGACCCACCTAGGTAAAATCCGTTGAAATATATTTGGGTGTTTTAGACAAAACAAATACCCGGTGAATACCTAAAAAAGCTCACTATTAAAATCATCTAGGCGGCTTGACGTAGCAAAAAGTATGCTTACTTCCATCGGAACAACCACTCTGGAAAGGGTACGAAATGGGCCTCTATTTTGATGCTTGTTTAATTATAAGCATACTTTGTGTGTTGAATTTTCAATTGGCGAAGGTTTGCTATGATATTAAAGAATTTCCCAGTAAGAAAAAAGAAAAAGAAAAAAAAAACGAAAATGTGTTGATATCCTATTTTAAATCATACTTACGAAAATTTAACTTGTTCGCACACGATTGCAAAATATGAATACATAAAATACAGGTTTAAAAATCCAATTCCCAAGGTGGACTCTCGAAAATAACCCAGATTAATTATAAATATCCGACTTACATATTTAGGTGAATTTTTCTTTTTCAAAACGATTATTTTTTGCATAATGTTAAAAGGCATTAAACCGTGATTGCTCTTCAATGCGAAGGTTTAATTGGGGGCCCACAATCTCAAGAACTTCCGAAAGTGAGAGCGCGGGGGAGGTGTTCGAAGGGGTGCCATCCTAGTATCAGGCATGATTTTTTTGAGTGTGCTTTTTTTGAACAGTGAGTGGGCGAATATCCATACTTAATTTCATGGCCTAAAAACATTTATCCAAAAAATCACACAGAATACAACATTCCCTATCTGTTTCTTGAAAAATTAGCTTTTGGAAAAAGATTTTTTTCCGCGAACTTCCTAAAACGGAATGCTTGAGCCTGACTGGTGTCGATTTCCTGGGTCGCGAAAAAACCACTGGAGTCGTTTTACTTGAGGTGTATAACAGCCATTCTTTTGGAAAGCCAATGCGGTTATTTTCTTCTGTGACGTCCACTGTGTTAAACTACGAGGTGGTATCACGTGACCTTACCTGGGTAAGTGGTCTAGAATCCTCAGACACAATGGGAGGTTATTGTTAGTGCGAAAATTTCCAAGGGCTCGTGGCACAACAAATTCTCATAGTAATTGCAAACTAAATGGGGTATAAAATATTTTACAAGGGAATTTGTTTTCCCGGGAAGGAGAGCTTACGAATTTCAAAACTTCAACTTTGCAAATAACTTGCGAGAAAACTAACGTAGACAAGCACCAGTTGAAAATATGAAACTGTCATTTTTCAAACAAACAAAGGATTCTGTCAGCTCCAAGCCCGGGAAGTGGTAGTTCGGTCATAGTTAATTCGGTCATTGTTGTAGGTAATACGTGCTTAGCCCTTTATCAAGAAGGAGGAAGGGCGGGTACTATATATCGCCTCACGGCGTACTCGAGATAATGAGAGCGGCCAAAGGACACTGAGAGGGCGGGATAAACACAGAGACGGGAGAGGATAATAGCTCGTCCACGTAGGCCTAATATCGGCCTAGTGTGAGCAAATAGACCTAGAGGCCCACCACAGTGGGCCAGGACTCTGACAGATTCCGAATCAAAACATACCACCCCATTAGTAAAGAAAATAACACCAGAATAGAAAAAATTCTCTGGAATAACTGCAATTGAATTGCTCTTAATGAGACCAAGAGCAGTTACAGAATCCACACTATCAACGGTCTGATTCTGAAGCCAACATAAACCAACTTAAATGATGGTGGGTCATACAAACCTGTGACAAGCAGTTCTCAATGTGGGTTCAAGATAAACCGCACATCACCCCTTAGAGATGAGAGATTAATTGGCAGCATCAAATGGAACACACCCCAGGTGTGGTTTACCGGGATGATCTTCAATTTTTTTTTTGAAAGAAACAGTTGTATGCCATCGTTGACTGGCCAATAGATACTGAATTCATGAGACTTGGGGTGGAGACTGCATTATGGAGCGAAATACAGGAAAATGGAGAGCAGAGAGCTGGTAGAGAAAGACAAGAGGTTTGAAAGAACGAAGGAAAAGAACACAAGAGGGTTATAGCGGTGTTTAACTTTTATCTTATGCGGTCTTCTAACTAAGACAGACGACAAAATTTAATTCATCAAAATACTTGTCTACGCTCAAACGGTGCCCTTTGATGTAATGGAAATATTTAACACCGTTGGGAAACCCACGCTTGATTAGGAATGTGGCCAATCGAGCTCTTTTATATTCTGAAGTCATACCGGAGGCACATCCTAATTTATCGTAACTTCAGCTTTTCGAAGTCGTCTCCAAAGAATACCCAAAGCTTTGGAAAAACGTATACAGGGAAGAATACTAAACACTGAGAAAATACCAATAAAACATCAAGTAGATAGAAAAAAATGTGCTCATATTTCCCAGTAGAAATGGCGATGGGATAATGGACGTGGAGGAATGCTTCATTATGAAATTATCCATGAAGAGATGAGCAGGGTATGCAATATGATGGAAAAACAAGAAATAAAACTGCCAGTTCATACTGGAAACTTAGTGGCTAGAGTCTTTCTGGTCAATTCTTGCCAGCACAAAAAAGGCAAACCTACTACGAGGATGAAAAAGGCAAAAACTAAAAAGAGCAAACCGGCAAAGGCAAGGCTGGCGGAAAAGCAGAAAAGGCGGAAAAGCAAAAAAGCAAAAAAGCAAAAAAGTAGAAATGCAAAATGCAGAAATGCAAAAATGCAAAATGCAAAATGCAAAAATGCAAAAATCCAGAAATGCAAAAATGCAAGCAATACAAAGGTTACGAAACTGTACTTCATCAGCAGTCTTCATGAGAGCAACTTACAAATTAGAATGCAAGAAATGCTTCGTATCGGGCGGTAGAACCAGGGATTTCCACAACTAAATGAGAATAGGATTCTGTGAAATTTTACCAGCACAAACTACTTCAAGAGAACCGACTTGGGTCTGTTCTTAAAAGTTTTGTGTGAGGCGTTAGTATCATCTACAAAAAAGCTCGTCCCATGCCTCAGAGCACGGAATACGTACTCGCCAATTCCACATCGATATTTTGGGGGATTCCCAGTATACCGGAATGTCGCTCATCGGGCATAAGCGTGCAACACATGTCCGGACATTCCCTTGTTACAATTACGAGGCTATTTCAATATACAGCAGGAAAGCCGATTAGGCCAGGGAATGAGGGGATAGAGGGAATTTCAAAAAGTTGCTTTTGAAATTTCTCACTTCGGTCACTCTTCATCACCGGCCAGAGGGGATTAGTGTGCGGTTTCGTGAATATTCATGTCCACCGCATTAGGACCTGTCAAGTATTCTATCAAGCGTTTTGTCGATATTACACTGCTATTTTATACGGAAATTTTTACAGAAATCGCAGGCAGAATCATTCAAATTCTCTATTTTCAGGTCTTTTTACTCTAGAATCATCACCACTATCTCGTTGTGTTTTAATCCGGGTCTTTTCCCCCTCGCTTAATATTGCTCTCTTGGAATAAACTCCGAACCAACCCCCGCGCCGCGCACAGGGGCAATATGCCAAGCGGCTAAAGCGGGTAAACCCGTCAGAGCGGGCAGACATCGGGCATACAAACAAACAAACATCTTGGCCAGCCCGGCTACGTTGCTCCCCTCAGTTTGTTGGATATTTCTGGCTATTTTCTTCCCTATATTTCTGGCTTACAAATCAACTTTATAATGCTGCGTCCTGAAACATAAACAGCTGGTTATCATCCGTGGAGAGACAGACAACAGAGATGCCCTAAGCGCAATTGCACATAAGGAGACGGAGACGGAGATGAAATGAGCAAAATAGCCAAAAAGTCCTTCAAAATCCTCAAAATCCCTCCAAATATTCGAGCAAATCACAGTGTGCACGCGTTGCATTTTTGCTCTCTTCCCGAAATATTGGAAGTATGAACGTTTTTATCTATGGTCAAGGAGCGGCCGATGGGGGGTTTCTAGATGGACAATTCAGTCAGATGAAGCCATAGCCTGTGATGCTGTCATTCTTTAATCTCGTGAAAAGTCATGGGCAGGTTTCTTAGAACAGTCAAAGTGCCCTTCCCACTCTGGCCCTTCCCTTCATGTTTGTGAGTTTGTCAGAAATCTGAAAGTTATTGTGTTCTCGCTGGAATTCAAAATGTCCCCATGGCTTTAGAAATGCCCCCATGACCTTACGAGTGTCCTCCACATGCCAATATCTGAAGCCGGTTTCAATATATTTTAAAGTTGTTTTTACAATTGTTTTTGAAAATCCACAGGATGCGTAGCGTTGCAACATCATCTTTGAAAGAAAAATATCTGTTGGAGTTTCTTCTCCCAAGCCAAGCCAATATGTGCACCGGGATATGAGACACTGCATTTATTTTGACTATGGGATCTTTTGACGAAGATACTTCATGATTGTGTTGTCATTTCCACTTGATCCTGAGAATTCTACAACATTGATCACGAACCCAAAAGCATATTTATAATAAATTTTGCCGGGAGGTCAATTGGTTGGAGGTGTCTCCGGAAAGTGATTTGATTCTAATATGTATTTCCTCAAATATAAGGATGGTTATATAGATGAGTTAAACAAGACAGTCGTTTTTTGCCTCATTTTAGCAGTCAAAGTATGCGTTTCCAATAGCCTGGTCTTTTCACCGAGCCTAGCACAACAGTACTATTATTAACAATTATGATATTTCAAGTTTCTTACTCAGTTGTGTCCACCAGAGCACCGGAAGGGCCCGTTTCACTCACGATGGAGGCGTGTTTCGAATATTAGATTATTTTTTAATCCACTTGCACGTTAAATACCAATAATCCGCCACTTTCCCAGGACTATAGGGAGTAAATTAGTAGCAATTACCCGAGTGCTTGGTATTTACTAGCATATCGCCATTACTGGCAGCTTCGACGGACCACCCGTTGAGCTCCATGAAAATCACGCAAGATAAACAGGCCGGTATTTCGTGGGGGTTTATAGAACTTTTTTTTAATCTGGTTATGGGCAGTGAAGCCTCCATAACGTTCATAGCCGAGAAAAGTACCCTTGGTAAATGTTGATTCCAGAGAAATTCATCAACCTGTTCAATTAGAAGAGCTCTTCTTTGGGTAAGCAGACTTTGGAAGTGTATGGTTGTTTTGGTGCTGGTTGATGGCGAAGCGAAAATGATTTTCAAACCCTTTTCACCGTACGAGACAGCGAAGTCCCATTAGAGCTCCGTAGTGAGGAATATATTCCAGTTTGGAAAATCCTCCAGACCTTCGCATCCTTTTATATCTTGGGGCCTCATGTCACTTTTTAGATAGAGGATATACGTTAATGCTATCAAATTAAGCTTGGCCATTGATGAGTCACTTGTTCGTTACAAAAATTGTCAAGCTTTATTCAAGGTGAGGCAGTGTCTGGGCAATTGTTTTGGGTCTTCTTCTTGGGATAGAGGTCTTGGGTCTGGAATAAATGTCTTGGATCTGGGATCCCACCTCAGACATCAAATCTTGTCAAGAGGGTCATCCGGTGGTCTACCGTGCACTGCAAAAAATCAACTTTTGATTTCTGCCACACCAGTATTGTAAACCTTTCAGTCAAACCAACATTTTGAACCTTGACCCTAGCTGGGAGACAAGCTGTCACGTATCGTGTGGACTTATAATCAGCACCCAAGTGTTCCCAGGGATTTTATCATCATACGTTGATAGCCTGCCGACGTCCGGGTTTCATTTTTTTATTCATTTTCTTTTCAAAAGTCCCATCGGAAATGCTATTACTTAGTATCCCGGTCGTTCCTGAAATAACGGAGTGGTTTTTGGTGAAATTGGTGCGAAAGTCCATTAGATTTCTGACGTTTTTTTTTGCTGAGGATGGCCCCCCAATCGGCGGTGAGGCTCACCCGGTAGTTAATGTGAACTGATTACCAAATTCTACTGAACTTGGCCCAGCAGTCCAATTACAGATGGGTTACCTAGGTGTTTTTTTCTTTAATACTCACCCCACACTAAATCACGTATCCATAGACCAAAAAACAAACAAAAAAAATGACTCCTGCGAAACCTCTATTTAGTATTTCCCAACACTTTGTCGTGCCTTTTTGGGAACCATGGAAGGACCTTTTTGGGAACCATGGAAATCCTTTTCGTGCGGCATCGTGCCTGGCCCCGGACCATCACGGCATGAACGCCAACAGACAGTCAGTGAGCATTCAAAACAAGACAAAAAAATCATAATAAAACAACACAAGCATATTTTAAGGGTAAATTTCCACAAAAGGATACCGAAAACACACTCGGATTAAAAAGCAAAAGTCACTTGAGAAAATTTGAAAAGCTTCATTTACGATCGAAGACAACCGTGTAAAGAGACACGTGCGACACGACAAGGAGACATTTCGCGCAAAAAAATAACATTTTGTGCAACGCATGCGTGTTAGACAAATCATGCATGTTCACGAATCTATCATTTTTTTTTTTTGCCAAAACCACATGTTTTTTTTTGGTTGATTCAATACTGAGGCACGAGGGATGTGATATCAGCATGTCCACAAGTGTGGCATTGGAAAATAAACATACGGAATGATCATCAATAACAGGAGCCCAGTAGAGCTTTCTCTAGATTTAAACCTACTCTAGGCGTTATAAGGACTAGTTAGCCAATAACTAGTGTGAAACTAAAGAGTAGTGCGATCTTCAACCAGACTGTATATGGAGTTCCTATTTGAAAGATCCAAGAATTAAAAAGATTCGAAGTGTATAATCTAGATTGAGGGGAGAGGATGATTTCCAAGAAATTTCATAAATATCCATGTTTGACAGCAAACAAATAAAAGAGTATACAAAATTAGGCGGATCGGGAATGGCGATGGGAGATTCGGGTATGTGGTTTTATCAGATTTTCTGACCTTTCTTTCTTAGTGTTGCCCGATGTGCGGCCCGTGAACGAAAGAAGAAAAAGAACTTTTCATAGTATAATTGAAGTAAGAAGCTTCCTTTCTGGAGTACGAGGCAAGCAGTTGTATTTTATTGAATCTGGTCTTTTCGAATGACGTTTCAATGACATTCATCAGTGGCACCCCATAAGCCATTGAGATGGTGTGCTTCCTAAGGTCAAAGGAGTGGATTAAGAGGGTCGCTTTCCCCCCATTTATGTCCCAAAATAGGTTCTTTGTATTAGTAAATATTCCATAACTTGGGTATTTTATGGATTTATTAAAATGCAGAAAAAAGAAACCCAACGGTTTTATCGGCTTATCAGTGTGAAAGAGCCTTTTGAAGGTTCAAAATCTGTTATACTCCCGCATGCCAAAGATATTCCTGATATGACTCGAAAAAACGTGAACTGTAGTCGAAAAAAGAAAGAAGACATATATTATGGCCCCAAATCTTTCAAATCCTCCTTTGAAACTACATGTTTATTGGTAGGATATCTTATAGATACCTTATGCTCCATGATTTAAATGGACGAAAACTCACAGGGTTCAAAATGTGTACTTCTTGCCAGTCCTTCTGTGAAGAGATTTCTTCAAGCTACCAGACACCCCTGGTCCTGGAATATTCCCTATTCTCTCAGGGGCCAGCTCTACAAAAGCTTAAAAAAGAGTTTTCTTATTAATGACAACTTCGAATATTCTCCAGATGCACCACCCCGGTCACAATCCAGACATGTGTGGAAGCACGATAAATCTAGGACAAACAAACAACAACAGATTGTTTCCCCATAGGTTTTGAATATCTGAGATTTTATAGGAAGAGAAAAAAGAATTTACATAATATCCTTTACAATCAGACTACTCAAACTTTCATTTGGGGGTTAGTAATTCTTGGAATGCAAAAATTGGTTATTTGACGGGGAAACCACCCTCACCAGATTTCGTTATGAGGCACTGCGCACGCTTGTTTCAAATGTCGCCCGAAAGCATTGATAGAAAAAAAAAAAAAAAAAAAAAAACCAAACAAACAAAATTTCCCGTGCCCTCGCAAAGATTTCATATGTACGATGCTGCCACACCAATTTCTTTTGTTTTTATTGGCATCAGGTGATATCTTTGTAAAACTCGCTAGTGCATGACGTGAAAACTTTGGTTGCTGCGTGCATATAGCACTGGATACGATAAACTCCAAAATGCGGCTTCGATTACTAATACATGAACATGACTAATGCTTTTTTTTTCTATATAATTTTTGCTGATTTTCTTATTAATACTATAACCAATAGGAAATCTAGATAACCAATTTAGAGTGTATACCTTTGGGTGAAAAGATTGGCCAAAACAAAAGTAGTTTTGCGGAAACCGCGAACATTCCCAAGGGCTCAAGTCTAGAAGCTATGGGCATCTTGAATCAACCAACTCAATTTCAAAGAAACGCGCTGTTAGATTTGAGCAAGGGGGTGTCACTCGGCTAGAGTCGATAGCTCGGATCTGCCCCGGATTTTTTTTTTTTTCTCAAAAAAATCCATTCATGGTTGAGAATTCCAACCATACAGTACCTGGCTTCCTGATTGGGAAGTGCCAGTTGCCTTATTGGACAACACAAAGGCCACGGACTGCAGTTTCTTGCCCGATGCATAGTAACCCCTTCAAGGGCCGGTATAGTAAATCTAATTCGTAATACCAGCAACTATGAGCGAAGCGCGAGCTAAGATTGTATATGCACACCAGGGACCATGACAGATCCGAGCGAGCCATCGGGCAATATGGAAATGAATTTGTCGTATATATCGAGTGTAAAGCGGTGAGATAGGTCAAAATAGAAAATAAACCAAGAAAAATAGGGATCCCATTTTTTCGGCGATTCAATAGCTGTATTTGGGGAGTTTCCTGTTTGGGTGGCTTCCTGTTTGGGTGGCTCCAAGTGATTAGTCCACTAGTGCGGACTAAATTGATTTGTGATGACAGACAAACTTGTATACACATGTACAGGATTTCAAACCTTTAACGCTGCCCAGCGCGTAAGCTGTCAAAATGCGCGCACAAAATAGGCCCCCGGCATCCAGGGCTGCCGGTCTTTGAAAACAAAAAACAAAAAAAAACAAAAAATAAAAACAAAGGGACAGGGTGGCTGGCTCTTTCTGTTCCGACACAGGTACATGCCTAAAGGACTGGCACATACCTAAAGGACTACAGCAGGAACTTATTTGTTAAATATTATTATTTCTCAATGTAAAGGGTGCACATCAGAGAGGTAAAAATCAGAACAATTAAAGTGCTCGATACACCAGATAGATTAGTAAATGCTTGATACTCTCTGAACACCATCCAACATTCGATTTTTTTTTCAACCGATAATCCCACCAAAAAGAAACAGTAAATCTCCGACGAAACTTACCCGAAATGTTTCGGTACGCGTCTACTTGCCGGTCCAAAAGCTTTCAGGAGCTGGCCGATCAAAACATTCTTGTGGGATGGTGCATGAGTTCTCAGTAAGTTGGGTATACCAAAATGTAAACAAGGAACACAAACAAAAAAAAAAACGGGATGTATATTAAATTGAGAACTAGTTATTTCACAGGTTTCTTTCAGGTCTTGAATTTATCATATTTGAGGATCATACTTTTTTTTTGCTAGGAAGGTTTTCTGTTCGGACTTGTAAAGTATCATCACCATTTGAGTGTTCGAAACATTTGTTTAGATGGTTGCCATGTTCCTTGACGGTGGATCAAATTCGCGCTTTTACATTCCATTGCAAGATTTCCAAGTTGCATATAGTCCTCAAATCGAAACCAGCACAGTGATAGCCCTTTCCACTTTTCCCCCTAAGAATAAAGGCTTTGTGAGGCTGTGTTTGAAAAGTCAATTTTGACGAGGGCTTGAGCAGAGGCTTGTAAGGTTTTCACCGAAAAGACCAAGCGGGTAGTTCCATGAGAAAAGTCACCTGATTCTTTCAAAATTTATTGGTTTGTTATTTTCCCGATGCTAACCATGTGTTTTCCTACACCCAACCCGCAAAACACACTCCAAACATAGCATACCGGAAATTAAACTTTCACCACCAAGGAGCAAAGTTTCCAAACCAATGCTTGTGGCTCGTGGGGGCACAATGACGCGGGAATTCATGGGCGTTTCCGAGAAGGACGTTCCTAGCCCTGGCTTGCCGAAAGAATGCAGGGGGGTTGATTGTTATTGTTATTGTTGTTTTTATTTCTTTCCAGATATTCAGCTATTCATTCATGTTTTTCATGTTTTGTCACAAATTTTGGTGGAGGTTTTTTCTCCACGTCAAGGT